>MU400640.1:0-111248 GCA_022578965.1 Xylaria sp. FL1777 | reverse complement strand
GTAAGAAATTAGAGCTACCCTGCGTGAATTCCAGCGCGGCAGCGTAGTGGTTAAGTTGTGAAAGATCAAGCCAATAACTTATTAAACTTAAAAAATCAGAGAAGCAGCATCATTAGATAACCCTTGTCTCACCTGTCGGGATGTTTTAGATCGATTGGTGGCTAATCGGAGATCTACGATCGCATTAACGTAAAGGGTATTAATCACCCGCATTATTACCCCTAGTGGTACCAGCGTGCCTGGAACTAAAAGAAGCTTAAATACAAGTCTATGACATCAGATTGATCAGTACATCGAGTTATTATGATGCCACAAGAGTTTGAGTTATAGTTGTAGACGTATCTAAGCTGTTCAGGACTATATATTCTGTGCCGTAGTTCGAGCATCGACCTCTGATTTGACCTAGAACCATTTCATATCATTAGTTCCAGTAATTAAAGCAGCATCCCGAGCGTGCTGATCTCTAACAAAATGCCCACCACAAGAGCCGCCGAAAAGAATGTAGCTGCCAATGGGAAAAGTGAAGGCAAAGCGGCTAGTTCGAAGCACGAAATTCACGACAAGACATCCCCAAAGTCGAAACGGCCGAAGAAGAACGACAGCAAAACACAGAAGACCATTGAAGACATCTTGGCAAGGTTCGTTAAGTTATGCTCAAGCTCCTAGGGATGTAAACAAACGCTCACAAACTTAGTCCTCCTGAGGTAGACCCAGAACCTAAGGAGCAGCAGCAGCTTCGTGAAGATGAAAAGAATAACACTCAGGCGCAATCCCAAGACCAAGAGCAGAAGACAGAGAGTGCCGAGAAACCTGGTGCCCGCGAGGGTGCTGTTCCATCAAACATCCTTGAGAAAGGTATAATTTACTTCTTCTTCCGTGGTCGTGTTGGCATCGACGACCCCAGCGACGTAAATGAAATCCAGCGAAGCTTCATGATCCTTCGTCCTCTCGACAAAGATGCCAAACTCGGGGAGGGCACTATCCAGGACACGAGCAATATTCGACTGATCGCAGTACCAAAGAAGGTATTTCCTCGCAGCGGCAGAGAGAGATGGATTGCATTCGTGGAGAAGTCCGATTCGTCATTGCAAACTCTTAGGGAGAAATTTCTCTCTTCGTCCGACTATGAAACCAAGACGGCGGGAACTCGACATACCCCTGCTGCTACACCCGCCGCTGAAGGTATTTATGCCATCACCACAACGGGAAGGGAAAGCCATCTCGCATATATGATCACCCTGCCATACAAGCTCGGGGAAGTGCAGACCGAACTGGGTTTGCGAGAGAAGGGGAGCTTTATCATTAGTACTAGGAATCCACAGTACGAGGCGCCTCGGGGTACAGCGCTTCCTAAGGGCCCTGGCTACCCCAAAGAGTAAGTCGAGGACACATTTATGGTAGTTCAATAGGATGTGCGCTGAATATTTACAATACAGGGTCCTCGACGAGTTTCGATCGCTCCGATGGATGCCGTCGCGACCGCACCATCTCGACTACGTCAACACGCAGTTCTTGCTGGTCGGCGAATCAAGCGGCATTGAAAAGGCCACCAAGCCGCAGAAAGAGGACGAAAAAGAAGGCAAAGAGAAGCCGGAAGAGGAGTTGGAGACGCTGGAAGATGAGGACACGCATAGGATGGAAGCGTTGAAGCATGATGATTCTGCGGCTATCTTCGCCGACTTGGGCGCCCTTGCAAAGGACTATCCGAAGCTGAAAACGACTTTTGAATAAATTACCGCCTCTATGGAAACGCTCGTTGTTGCCTGAGTTGGCGGCTTACTTGTACTGTATTAGGAACGTAGGACGTTGTTGAATAGGTTATGTACGTCATATGTTCGTGCGCCCACAAGTGCTGTTTAGAATCAGATCGAGACCGAGATTCACATGAGGAGAGTATTATGTACAATTCTCAACTCTCACTCTATCTGTCTCCGAGCTTGCTATGCCTAGGTTCTAATATCTATGTTTGCATGAAATAAAGACAGGGGTGAGGTTCACAGAACCAGGAGTAAGGTGTTTATCAATTAAAGTACCATGGTTAGCAAATGAGACTTCATGGGTTACATATGGTTGAGAGAACGGAGTCGTGCGAAAAGGCTATATGAATCTAAGAATTATTGGAAGGGATCAGCTGAGAAACCAAGACTGTCCCGCAAATTCTAGGGGCGAATACGTGTCTGATTTAGTTCATAGTCAAGCTTTGACTCATATCAAAACTAAAGTCTATAACTCTACAATGTAATTTAATCGTCACATTACGGCAACGTTGAAACCGAGAGGCCTTAGATGCGAACTAAGTGCCAATTTAGTTTTCCAAGGTTACCTCAGGCCAGCAATCCAATCCCTTACCATCCAACAACCCACCCCCATGTCCCTTGAGGAATCGGTCAAACAGGGCTCCTAAGAAGGCCGTCTCGATGGCGAATATTCTAGCCCCTTTGATGGTGCCTGCCTCGCCCGCAAAATCACCAAGAGCTTGGTCCCCAATGACCTCCCTGAAGATGGGAATATCAGTGAATGAGCTATGTTCCGTTCCATTAATACTGTACTCGCGCTTGAACCCTCGAAGATTTGGCCATGCTTCGGCCCAAGTTGGATCGGTTATGTGTGTGTGGTTTGGGGCGCGAAGGTATAAGAATGGCGAGTCCGTGCCCTCTTGAACAACTGTCCCGTAGACTGCTCCGTCAAGATCAGCGCCGACGTGGAAGCGCTTATCATCTTTCAGCAACTGAAGTGCTGCTGCACCGCCAAAGGAGTGGCCAAATACTCCCACTTTGTCTGTTCTGAGCTTCGACTTGAAGGGAGGCTTTGGAGATGATCGGTAGGCCAGACCTGGAATTTGAGACGTCGCCGAGGAATTTGTTAGTGAGTCTAGGATAAATCTTATATCCTTCACTCGAGCGTCGAGGTACTTTAGAAGGTATGCGTCATCTGTGATATTGGCCGTCGTGGGATCCTCCGAGAACACAGTCCGCCCGTCAGGGTATTCTACGATGAAGCTATCATACGGGTGATCCACCGTCACTACGTTCCAACCCTGGCTCGCAATTTGCTCTGCCATGTCGGAATATACAAGCCTTGGGTTACCAAGACCGGGATCTAGGAATAGTAAAGGTAGATCGGGTCTCGACAGAGGACTGTCGAGACAAGAGCGAGTGGTGATGGTTTCTGCAAGTCCAGTGGTATTGAGTAGAGTATCAAGTGCAGCCGCGGTGGCCGGAGGGAACTGAGGTGCTAGCGTGCAGTTTTTGACTCGTTTCGAGTGAGATTCCGTAGGATAGAATAGCGAGACGACAAGATCTCGAGGCTGAGGAGTCGGTGCAAAAGGATCTTGTCTGGAATAATCCACAAGCTCGAGGACGGTGGTCCCAACATTGTATGGACCAGTCAGTTGGGGAACAAGAATTTTTACTCTCGCCTCTAGGACAAAAGCAAGTGATACTAGGACCGACTGCAACATCTCGAAATATGGTAGCGAATTTCAAGAACCGTTGAGTCGTTATGAGGTCGAGATTGAGCTACTGGGGTAATTCTAATCCATCAACTTCTCTACAAGAGGCTGTAGGCCATTGCTTTTATAACCAAATATTCTCTTGCTGATATATACCATCTCTCATATAATTGAGATGCTGTGTGTAACGTTCGAGTTAACGGAAAGCTTCCGATGTGCGGAACGAGGTTCACGCTAAAGTGATATTCTTGCCGATCAACCAAGCCACCACCATCGTATCGTGGCATTAGCCTCGTCTCACGATGTCTTAACGTGACAACAAATTGGGAGAAATGAATCTAGTTTGCTATTAGCTTCACGCCTATCTTATTTCTCCCCCACTTCTAAGCCTTTTTGCTTAGCACAGCTAGTAGTCTAGGCAGCAACCGGTTCAAAAAGCCTTGCTTCAGCTTTCTTCTCTGTCTGCAACAATGCACCAAGTTACGTAGTATTGCTGACGAAAATAATGGGGCGCAGTGTAGCTTTCACCTTAGTCATCCAACAATGAGCACAGGTTGGTTCTTGAGTATGTATAGCCTCCTGTCTATCGCCTGAACACGTGCTTAGTGGATTTCAAGAGCTGAACCGGAAGTTTCGGCACATCTTATAAAGTACCTATCTCTGTCAACTACATAGTAGAGATGAGTTAGCCTTGAGATACGTAAGCTAGGAGGTACTATGACCTGTATCCCGCATTGGTTCAGGCTCAGCTACGAGACCTAATGCACTTGAGATCGAGACAGCTAATAACTATTTATAAGAGATATCCGAAGATCGGCCGATCTCGACGCAGCAATACCAGAGTAGAGTGATCGAAAGCTGCTGTTGTTCTCTATTGCATGAGAGCTATCTTCACGTATTCTTCCTTGCTAGATATTCTACTCGGCACCATCTCATCAGAATTGCCAAATCCATCCTTGTACAGGCCACCGATGAGGAATGACTTGTCCTGCATATGGGCGGGGGCTTCATAGTTGTTATTTTTCTTCGTGTACCAGTCAACAACGTTTATCATATTTCCTGCGGCGTCCGGCATTAGGGTGTCATCACTCGGACGTAGGAAGTAGGTGACTGAGTATCGATCCTGGTCAGGCAAGGGAAGCACGCGGTGGACGGCAGAAATAAGCCGGCGGCCAGTGAGGAAGTATAAAACGTCGGCGACGTTGACAACAGCACAGTTGGGCCGAGGCTCAACCCACTGCCACTCGCGATCCTCGCCACTCGGGCCTGTAGGATATAAAACCTGTAGTCCCCATTGAGGAGCGAAGACGAGTGTTAACGTGCCATAGTCGGTGTGCATGTTGTGACCAACATTCTCTCCCGTATGGTCCATGGGAATGTAGTGGAGATAGGCGACGGCACTTTTTGAGGGACAGTCGCCGCGATGAGCCTTATTGAGACTCGATTCGGCCCCTAGGCCTAAGGCATTTGATATTCTGTCCAGTAGCATTCTACTAACATAATCACACTGGCGTTGGAAGGTTGAGAAGGTCCCGTAGTGCTCCTCTACTGGAGGGATGAGGCCCCATCTACTTGCCATCTCAAGAGTGCCAGTCTATTTCATTATCAGCACGATATTGTATAGTACTCCTTAGTTAAGGATTGACAAATGATTTGAACCCTACTTTCAAGACTTCCCAACCATCTCGTCCGCCGTGCGTACCTGCCTGTGAACCAATCGGCTTATATCTATAGCCACGTTAGCATCGAATCCAATTTCCCCCACTTGTTAAACATTAGGATAGGGTTTATAAAGGCCCAACCCATGGTTTCATTTAGGTCCTTATGTTCTTGGCATTGGTCTGGGCCGAAATAAGATTACTGGTCAACTCACCCATGAGACGCCATGCTAACGGTCTTGTACTGACTCTTCACAGCATCGGGTTCACTGAACCAATCTTTCATGACTGAGCCACACTTTCTGAGATTGTTCCACATGCCCTCGGAGTACTTGTCGGAAAGGTCGAGGTAGAAGAAGCCAACGGTTTGGATCGATGTCATCAGGCTGTTCATCTGCTCTGGATCGCGATCTAGTATCTTCGAAAATACAACCGTGTTAAGCTTAGCCACAGGCATTAGGGTAGGGACTGATCTTGACAAAGGCACTGTCATCGTGAACTTTGTATGTCGAGAGAATCGAGGACTTTCACAGATGTATTTGGTATTAGCGAGAAATCGATAATAGAAGGGGGAAGCTTGTCGATAGGCGAGTAAGGAGTGAAGACATTTGAAGGATAAAAGATGTTGTGAAAGCCTCTTATTTATACTTGAAAAGCTATACAATTGTTTTCATTGACCTGCATATATAAACAATGTCTATGTTGGGCCACGTCGTCTATTTGACAACGGGGCAATGGCATCCCGTGATAAGGGTCACTTCAAATGCTCCTAAAGTAAGGTTAAAATCGGACCTATCAGATATCTACTGCCAGCACTTCATAGCACAAACAGTCACAGGACGGATGGAAGTAGAGTTTGACTTCTTTTCAAGCGTCATGATGCTACACTCGTGGAACAAACACTGGGAATGTATATAATTATCATGTATGTAAGCAAAGGTTGACCGAGGAAATCTGAAAGCTTCGGGCAATAATATCAAAGATAAGTCACATCCGTGGTTGACCCATCCGGGTAGTAAGAGGGATCACCTGGTACCAAGACGGGTACAATGACGTTTCAAAACATGAATTGACTCCTTCCATGAAATTCATCAACTTTGTATAACGTTGTACTATAAGCATTCAATAGTCGCTACCACATATCCTCGGGGATATGCTCTAGGGGCGCCAAGGCTGCTCTAGCATCATGACAACGGGAGTCACGATGGCGGCAAATGCGCCTCACAGTGGTGGAAATAGGTCTTACTCGGCTTCGTACGTAAGCTAACGATGGTGTCCTCCCACACTAGTTCTTGGGTCACATCCTGGTTGGTTGAGACAAACTAGGAGTCTTCCGTCACTCCGTAGCCAAGAAACCCCCACGGCAGGTCTCTCGGGCACTATATACTAAAAGATGAGGCGCTCGTGAACATCAAACAGCACCACCTCTCTTAGCAGAAAATATCGTTCTGCAGATAGTCAGAGTTGCTTCAGCTAGAGATGCTTCTAAGGCAACTTAGGCTGGCGCATTCATACACCCCGTAATATTGGTTATGTTACACCACATCTAAGATAGGAGTGCGGATGTCAGCAGTAGACACGGGCCGCTCCCGATGCAGGCTAAGTCTAGATAGGTCCACTTAAAACTACGGCGGCCGTGACGTGAACCCGGGCTACGATAACTCCGGTCTATATATATTACCTGCAGATCTCCGTGCTTGGCATACCTAGGCCGCTTAACCGAAAGCTACCCGAAACGTCAGCAACAACTAGACATTTTACTTGTATTAGTCTCCGACGCTGCCGCAAGAATCTTTAACATTGAGGGAGCCCGGCGTTTCACTTGTGAATTTTCAACTTCAGTTGTGCCGCTCCAAGCTGCTACTAGTTGATATGATAGCAAATATGTACACTTTAGCAGCTTGCCCATTCCAATTTCCTGATTTACTTTCTTGTATATATATTTCTCTTTGACCATGAGTGCACTAATATAGTGGGCTAGCCCCCAGGAATACACACTTCTGTTGGCTTGGATGTTGGGGCTCCTGAATCACTCCTCTCTATGAAACATATTTTGTACAGACCTTCTCAATTTCTATTCCTTGTAGGTGGTCTCGTCTACCGTACACAACAACCATGATACACAAGTTTCAGATCTCAGCCGAGAGTGGACTTACGCAAACATCCCGCGCCCCTTATCCTTGTGTGCTTAGTATTACGTCAATACGCGGTGGTGTCGCCAGGGACAGAGAATCTTGACCCGAACTCGTCCCTCTTGATAAGTTCGTGAATAATCCTCAGTTTCTCTTAGCTTAAGCCTAATACTTCCTCATTATCAAGGGCATTGGGAAGTCGCGTAAGGGTATCAAGTGGGTGAAATCTTAAAGTTCCCGCTCCTTTTCCGCTAATAGGGGTAAGTATATTGTATGCCTACCAACTTGTGGAGGGCGGTGAAGCTACTGCTAATCAATGAGACACCAAAATCTAACAACCTTCCGTCGGAAATTATTTACTACAGAGAGGATGGCATTCCATTTCTTGGATAGGGGTAGAGCAGCTGAACAAACCCAATTGCTGTCTCACTTATAATAATAGCCACGTGGGATGAGTTAAATTTGTAATCTGATTCACCCTATCCTTTGTATTCTTTATTTGCTTATTGATTTTTTCCCCTGGTACTCTAGGAGATTTTTGATACAGTTAAGGAATCTTTTGAGATCCAATACGGCAATGGCAAATTCGGATGCCCAACAATCAAATTTAAGGATATGGTTATTTATAGCGTAGGAGTGAAAGAAATTGATTCGTTGACCGTTTCTATATCTCCGAAGTCGACATACGCTCAGTATAAAGAACCTACCTATGCATACTGGTAACCCTACCAATTCTCTCGGACGAACTAACAGTACACGGTCTTCTCCCTTTCCCATCCGCTCCGAAATCAACGGTTGCCACATGCCCAAGACGCTTTCTTCGCCGAAACGAGCCTATAGTTCCATCACAGATCCCAATATCAGCCCGCCCCAGGTGCTGGTCACCCCAGTTCCAGTAGGGGGGAAGGGTGAACAAAATACGTAAATTGAAGTTGTAAAGTCTCGAGTTTTTATGATAGCGTGTATACATGAATCGTCGTTATAGTAAGCTGCCATTAAAACCAATAACGCCGGGAACAACCATTTAGCTTCAAGTTTGTATGCGAATGATAACGTATCTGAATTAGGAGGTGGAAGACGACATCCAACAGGCGCAAGCTGAACGATTATCTGAGAGAATTCATGCTTAAGGCAACCAAGATCCCGTCTACGCCGTTATAAGTGGCAGACAATCTCGTCTAGGGTTTCGAGAATCTAGAGATTGTCAGTCATCTATGTTCTCAACGGGAGCATTGGTAAACTTACATCGTTTTGAAGAGCAATTGAGGTAGAGTCGACGAAGGTCGTGGCAACGGAGTTTTTTGTGGGCTGCAATGTGGCCTCATTGTGCCCAGAAGTGCCCTCAAGGCATTTCAATACAATTGCTTGATATCTCTTGCCCATACTGCTTCGTAGTTTCTGGTCGTTGGCGCACTTGATCAAATGGCTTCGCACTGCACTGCCGAACTCGATGTGCTTGAATTTGCTAGAATGGAAGGACAAAGCAGGCTTCCACCGACCAATTTCTAGCAGCACGACACCCAAGGAATACATATCATGCATCCTGTTAAATCGGGTTGTTGGATGACCCCATTGTTCCGGGTGTCGGTAAACGTTATTCTCGATATCTTGCGCATCTACAAATTGAGATGATAAACCAGACTCCGATCTCGAGTAGTCCCACCCTGAAAGATATAGATCTTCCACTGAGTCCACTGATGTCGGCTGTGATCCTTGAGAAAAAAAGAGGATATTCTCGCTATTGAATGATTTGTGAACCCAGTGGACGGCATGTAATTGCGCCATAGCGGCGCATAGTTTCCGCGCCAAGGCAAACCTTCCCTCAAGGCCAGGTACTTTAGAATTCTGCAGTAGCCAACTGAGGGTGGTGTACCGTGGATTCAATTCGGAGGGGATAGGGAAAAGCAACGTGAAACGACCATTGTGTGCGTAGAATCCTTGACACTGGAGAGTCCGATACCGACTAGGTTTGTTATGGTGAAGAATTTTCGAAAGCTGGAAGATTTTATCACGGCTCGGATCCGGCGGGTTTCCAACTTCATCAGCCTCAAATGCTTTGTACTCTAATAGTATGTTTTGTCCTTTGACCGTAATCAGACGGCGAGTTCGTGACTGTACTATTGTGGATGCTTTTTCGTATGCCGCGAAATCCTCTTTCTCCAGCGGTTCCTCTAGTTCTATAGTCGGTGCAGTCGTGATCCTTGCCAATGCGATATCGTCAGCGAGCCCTAGAGTCTGCGCGCTGCCAATGAGACCCGCCCCAAGAACTTTGTTCACTGCAGTAGACGGCTGTCTACTCGAAGCATTTGGAGCCGCGTGATCAACCTGGATGAGTTTCGCTTGCAAGAGGCGCTGTAGACGCTCATTCCAACATTGAAGTTCTTGAACAACCTTTTCCAATCTCGGCTTATCTTTGAAACTCCAGCGAAACCGCCGGAATAGCGACGCCGTATGATATGATCCAAAAGGTACAGTAGGGTCTGTGATAGACCCCAAATTAGGAGAATCGGCATCGTACTTGTCGTTGACTAGCTGATACTGGTATTCTAGAGACTCTTTGAACCGCCTTAATACATTGACAATGGCTAGTTGAGTATCTGTATCAAAGTCACTAAATACTCCGGAAGTGGAATTTCCAGCTTGACGGCCGAATAATATTGACTTGATAGCCGCGAAGTTTTCGGCCTCCAGTGCTAGTGCCAATCGATTTGTCTCGAGATCAATGCCGTAATTTTTAACATCATGGTAGCTTGTAACGAGAAACCCAGAAAGCTGTTCCACCCCCTTTGCAAGACTTAAGGCCAGGCCTGCCCATTCAACTCCCGCTGTCATTGCAGGTTAAGCTGAATAAAACGGTATTGGTATGGATGAGTTTATAGGTGCACAAGATGAAAATGATCGTTGCTCATCACTGCTTTCTTGGTTTCGGGGAACCCACGGCTCGAAATAACTAGTGGCAACGTCTGTCTGTAGCTGAAGAAGATACTAGTTCAACTAGCGTTCCCAGCTGACCTGTTCAGGTGGCATGACCAATGCAAAGTAAGCGAGCGTAGCGCTGAAAACTACAACACAGCCTCAAAATGCTAAGGCATTCTCATGAGGTGCTTCGGTCGACGAAGCCCCCAAAGTCATATAGAATATTACATAACCTTGTTGATAGGTATCATTATGAACCAAGGTTTGTAAAAGAAGGCAATTCGATGAAATTTAACAATAGATAACATTTGTGTATAGTTGATCAATTCCCAATCCGGATATCAGCCCTGGTGGCCAGGGTGTTGGGGCAATATTGAAGGTAGATCTATTAGATCTGCCTTGCACACACCGTTGCACCCAAGGGATTATCCATTTCGACGAGCAACTTGACTATGTGGCGTTCCAGCCCATCTCGATTAGAATTGCTCTTCTTGTTCTAGATCAGCTTGGCTACTAGGTGGCAAACATCTCAACTTCCCATCATTCAAAGCCAAAAGGTGTCCCATCTTCAAGATTTAATGGTAGTAACATCGCTAAGCAATATCTTGCCGTAGATATGTTAATGTATTATATCGTATAATGAGCTTCCTTTCCGCGTCGACCTACTCACAAATATGGTACTCTGTTTTGAACCTTCTCCAGGATGACCCCTACCGATCGCGAAACACTACAGCCTACGCCCGAACAGCTTACTGCGCACGTCTCTTCCGCGAGTCTGTATACGTAAAGCATCTCGGCAATGGCGCTATTTTCACTGTATCTCTCTATAAACATCCGGATCGCCTCTTCGCTGTTAAGAAGGCAAAGACGGATAGTGGAAAAAAAGAGGGTGGTGGAAAGCAGAACCCCGCGAATAACATTATCCTGGCTTTGCGGGAAATCCAGGTTGTCAGCAACCAGGTGCTACAGAATCACTCGAATATCATACGCATCATTGGCTGGGACCGGGATAACTTGGGCGTGCCCGTTCTATTCACTGAATTTGCTGAGCAGGGCACCCTCCAGGATTTTCTTCGGCAGAATCCCAATCTCTCTATGGCTCAACGTCACGGCTTTGCTCTCGACATTGCTTGCGGGCTCAACGCCCTCCACATAGCAGATGTCGCGCATGGAGATGTCAAATTGGCTAATACACTTGTATTCCCGAACGTCAACCAGCCTGGCCAATGGACTGTAAAGGTATCTGACTTCAGTCATTCGATCTTTGGTATTTCGTCAAGGAGGATTACAACATACCCTGGCACTGGGCTGTACAATGCCCCTGAAGTTCGGTCTAGAGATGCTTTGATCCCATCCGACCGTTTGCCACGCTGTGAAGCTTTCTCTTTTGGACTATTAGCCTGGGAGATATTGAAAAACGGCGACTCATACTTCGACTTACAATGGACAAGTTCTTCAACCACAATAGATGGATCATCTACGATGCATGCCTTCTTGTCGAATCTTCGAAAAGATGAGCTTTTGGAATTGGCTCACAAATATCTCATGTCACGATATGAGCCTAGCTCACGGTATGACTTCATCGCATTCGGTCAGATATTCGAGATGAGTCTCAAGGACAACCCCAATTTTCGGAAAGATATCCAATCAATTGCTATAGCTTTGGATTACTGCGACAGGTATTACATCCGGATGATACTGTGCAGCGATACCTAGCACTCTTGTGGCAACGGACTAAACATCCGGCTAGGGCAGACATTTTACAATTATCCGATAATCGCTCTATCGCTTCCGTCGGAGTCTGGGTGAGTTAGCCTGTCTCCACAGCTAAATGGAGTATTGACGCATAAGCCGAGAACTTCAATCCTTGGGACAGCGAACCATGGCCATCTAGGGTCCAATTTGTCCGTGAACTAGAAGTACTGCTCTCCGGTCCCTTAACACCTAGCCATGCAGAATATAATTTTTTGCTTAGTCGCTGTTATGCGGAGGGTTACGGCGTCGAACATGATCTTGAGCGAGCCGCTGACTATCTTTACGAGGCGGGTCGTCATGACTCGCTGGAAGCAAGATGGCTCATTGAGCTGTGTCGAACACGCTTATTTTCCGGCTCCAAATTCTCTAAAAGGAAAATGGGAAGTAATGCAGTATTCGAAACCGTCAATCGTATTGTCAAGGACACCCTACGATATCAACCAGACATAAAGACTCGAGTCAGCCGGAGGAAGAATTTCGGATACAAGACTTACCTTAATTCGTGGAAGGATCACGATTGGCGTTTCACATCCTCATCGGGGTTCAGCACTGCAAATAGTTCCAGGAAAATCGAGTGGACGCCCGAGTCTGTAGCGAAATTCATTCAAGACGTGGTAGAGCCTTCGGGGAAGCCGCTTTGCGACGTCGTGGTAACATACCAGACTCTCCTTACTCCAAATAACACCACAACATTTCTCGAGTCGTGCGTTACGCTGGGTCCTAATATTTGGAACGAAGTCAGCCCACTGATTCCTACGAGAGCTGAAGAATACTCCGAAACTAGTTATGGGAATCTAGAAGAGCTGTATTTCCGGCTTTTGTTGGCAGCTGCGAAATCTGGACACTTCGATATATCGTGCTCTCTGATTCAAGTCATCGGGGGCCTACAAGATCAACATGCGGACAAGTTCTCCTTTGAGTCTGCGATAGGAGAATCCCCCATGCACTACCTCGCAAACTTCAAGGCGCCCGCTGCTGAAATGAGAACCTTTATCGACTCGCTTAAAAAGCTAGGATTTGACATAAACGCCCCGATCACGGCGCGCTCGTGGATCGAGCCGCATGGGATCGAGCTCTACGGCACGCCGCTACAAATTGCTGTGCGTTATCGAAGTCCCCGGACGGTCTGGGATCTCGTTATGGCCGGGGCTGACGTTCACTTGGGATATCATGACTCCCCGGCGCCATTAAGTCTTGCCACTTCCCTGGGCGACGCCATAACCGTTGGGTATCTGTTGCGAAAATGCTCACTAGAGAAGGCGAGAAATGCCATCAAAGTGCTGGGAGTACCGCCCAAACGCGGCTGGTTTGAATATTTAGTGTCAGACGTCTCAACTCAGGTCACGGGCTTTAGCCTGGTTGAGACAGCATTCGAGTACTTCAATAAATTCTCCGACCATGGACCGTGGGAAGATTACTCACTATCATTTTTTGGAGATCTGGATGGGTCTCCCCTCATTGAGGCTGTAAATCGCGGCCAAAGAAATCTCGGTGTCCTAGCAACCCTGATCGAGCTTGGTTTGGGACCCAGATCAGTGGGGAAGCGGTGGGAGCTGCTCGAAGCCGCGCTGAAATTAGGTACGAATGATCCGTTCCGACCAAGGCTACTCCAGTTCCTTTTGTCTCGTCGGGAGGTTGAGGGCGTTGGCTTTTCTGGGGCATTTACCGACCTCAGCGGGCTCCATACGACTGCCTGGTTCGATGAATGGCCTAGCTTCTTTCGGACCTTTCGTGTCAATAAAGCTGGAAATAAAGGATGGACCATATTTCACATCCTTGCCCTGCGCGAAGATTACCAGGCGCTTCAAATTATTCTTACATTGTTCCCTCATATATCCGTGAGTGTCTATCTGTTGGGCATACTGGATAGCCTTGGCATGGGTCCAATCTGCATCGCGCGTAGATCCAGAGATGAGTCGCTCTATCGATTACTGAGAGATCAGGTCTGGACATTTGGAAGGGAGTTCAAACAATCTTATCGGGAGCTGCGGCTCAAGGAAATCTCTCAGGAATCGGTGGATGAAGAATGGGTTAGAAGACAAGCCGATAAGTACCCAGATTGGGTTACTGCTCCAGCATACGTGAGAAGTTATGGTGTCTTTTCTCAGGCGCTCAAAGAGCAGTATCACGCCCGAGAAAGAGAGAATGCTCTGCAAGCTAAGGCTAAGGAATATGAAGAGCGGATTGCTTCTCTGCTCTACCAAGGTACTGGATGGATTACCTCTGCAGAGGCAATTGAGAGTTACGCATGTTGGGTGTTAAAAAACGAGCGCCGAGCGTTACGCAAAGTCGAGGATTTAGTGGTGATCGCTAATCTCATGAGGATGACCATCGCGATGGAGATTTCGGGCATCGTTACCGACAAGACGATAGAATCTTCATGGCACGTCCCTGATCAGGTGGCGCAGTTTTACGAAAAACAAACTCTAGCGCCGGCATCCCCTGCCAAGATGATCATGACGGCTCATTCCCAATTGCTCCAGTCGTCTCCCAAATGGATACGAGATATTGAGACACAGTCGTTTCAGGCAGGGGTCGAGTCCATCTTTGAGTGGTTCATAGAACGTCGATTTCGAGACAAGAACCGTGATCCAGCCAGCTCTAATGGGGCGCTGCTTAGCGAAGCGATTCGCAGGGTGACGTTGGTGCAATAGATTTGTTAAATAGAAGTTAGGTACTTAAGTAGACACTAGACTAATACTACCGAATTGAATATCTTTCTAGCCCCTTGTATCCCTTTGGTGGGCATTTCAGCTGCAATACATAAAAAGTGGAATAGCAGAGCTGATTACATAAACAGATAATCCAATAATACAATTATCCGAGCATCATATTCTAATTTCATTGGATTATCTGTTTATGTAAGCAGTCCCGCTATTCCACTTTTTATGTATTGCAGCTGAAATGCCCACCAAAGGGAATATAGTGGGGTGCGTATTCGTATCTTCGCCAAAACGAGGCGTAACTCTATTCATTCTTACTGGAATTTTCAAAAATGAAATTGTTCGTTGGAGAGTGACAAAGCATTACAATGGTATTAGTCTAGATATTTCTAATAAAAAATCTAGCGGTTCTAAAGTTCTATATGCCAAGCCATCCTCATCGGCTGTCTAAGACCTAAAACGCCATCTAGTGTATACCGCTAAAATGGATGTGCCGGCTGCATAAGCGTCTATACCAACGACCAAATCACCGCCAGTGCCGCCAGTAGGGAGATCGTTATACCGGCTTCTCGGCTAGAAATTCCTCTTACGCTACTACTCGTTGCAACACCACAGCATGGTCGGTTGTATGTAACGTTGTTCATCCGGGCGGCGACTTCGAAGACCGAACCTGGGAAGCCTCCATAATTATAGTAGTCCACATTGAGGAAGTTTGGAGGGCGACCCCACTGCTCGAGGCAGTTGTCAGCTCCCAGTCCAAGACTGCCAGTTCCAGTTGCGTTATTTGTGATATTGAGCTCGGTGCGAGCCGGAACAAGTAAATCCATGCCCAAGATGGAGAGTTGGGTGTTGAGGTTGTGATTAATGAGGCTGAGCCGGTTTTCGGCGTCACCAGCAGAGAGATTAGGCGGTCTAGATACGTCGCAGGGGAAGCGGTTGTCTACTGGATCGAACGGCGTTTCCCACATCTGAGAGAATTCATCGAGAAGCCACGGATATTCCGTCTGGTTGGCCATATAATCCATGAACATGACCACTCTCCCACCGCCCAATATCATATCGGTCAGAGTCGGCCAGCTGCTTACGTTCATTGGAGCATAAGGTGGTGTATATACGTATCGTAAAATCCCCGACTGCTCAATGTATGGCACGTATAGTGAGGGTACGGAGCTAATACAAGTCAGCTGACGTCTGCGTGCGCAGTACTCGAAATGTAGGTGATTGACTTACTAGTTTCCATTGCCTAGTAGAATTGTGATAACATCGAAGGGGTGTCGGGCCACCCAATCCCTCACCGTGGCAAGCCAGTCTGTTATTGGGCCAGCATCTAGGATGTCACAACTTGTGTGGCAGAAGTGCGGCTTAGTATCGTTACTGGGCCACTGTATCTGTGCTTGTAGAAAGCGCACTCCGTCGTCTAACTGCTGGGTAACCCCGTACTGTTGATTCGCGGCGATGTTGTTGGGCGTGAGGAACGGGGAGTTGTGGCATGCGACCTCAGTGATATTGCTATATTTACGCGTGCAAAATTCCACATAATTATTACAGGCCTGCGTGTTCGTTGGCGCGGGAGCTGAAGTTATGGTTGTTGAGGCGTTTCCGGATAGAGTAGTTGTTGTCCGCGCTGAACCGGTTAGGAGAGTCACTGTGTCGGAGGTCGTTGTTAGGGTCGATGATGTCGACTCGGTAGTATTGCCGGTCACTGTAGAGCTGGTGCTATCCGAGAGGGAACCCAGGCCGCTGGTCTCCTGTGTTCTCTGGGATGTGAAGGACTCATAGAGACTTGTGGGTGTAGTTTCCTGAGTCAAAGTCAAAGTCGAATCAGTTCGTGTTGTTCTGTCATCGCTGACGCTGTCCTGCGCAAGCGTTCCCGCGACAGCGAAGAGCCACCATGCCCCTAGCCGAAGAGCCATTGGATCCAGAAACGATGATGGAAGGGAGCTGTATTGTGTTGACTTGACAGCATAAGAGTGCGGATCAGGTGTGTGGCATGATTATACGCCTCAACAGTAGGTAGCAACCGCGGCGGAAACGACACAAAATACGGCTAAGTTCGTTAGTAGCTTCGCAACAGTCTGCAAAGTTAATGGACGGACTCAGGAGAAACTAAAGATGACGCCTGCTCATGACTTCATAATAAGATGGAGCAGAAGTTTGGCTGAACCGTGTGGTTGGGCCAGTCTGGCACCGAGCGTTCCATACTAATCAGGGCCTTACGGAGTGCATAGTATACTACACTAATACATAAGTATCAAGCATACTTACTCAGTACCTATGGTCCCAGTGATCCAGTAGCCGCTGGTCTCGATGATCTGTCTCATGGTTGAAGCGCGAGGAAAGGAGAGGTACATAGTGTACTTGACGCTACCAGCTGACTACTCGTCGCTACATGAGGTACCTGGAGTGGGCCGTTGATCGTGGCTGAAGCTAGGAAGAGTACTGTGATCAGATCAGATCAGAGACCAGTGCTGTGCTGTGCCGTGCCGTGCTTCACTGCGCATTCTCAGACTGAATTCCAATGCTGCAATGGCAGTGCACACAGATTATGGCAGCTTACAGAGGAAAACGCGTCAGCAGAACAGTGATCGGTACTTGTGGGTTTTCACCACCAACTTACGTCAGTTTCCACCTTCCGACCAGCCGCTATTGGCTCGACAGGGGGCCATGGACCCCTTCTACGGAGACCCTTTTACACTAGCCAGATCCACTATCGGTTCCGCTCTACCCTGCTAGTTGAGGCGGTGCTAGAGGTACACTACATACCTAAAGCTGCATGGCCCCGGCACGTGTATTTCAACCGTCGATGTCTTTACTATGCAGGTTTTCTTGCCTGCAGCATTGAATGCCTTGAAATAGGAGAGGTTTGTCTAACATGGACAGCTACGGCTTGCAAAGTTCGCATCTACGTTTCTTGCTGGGGGCAGAAAGCTCGGCACTAATCTGCAGCACATGAACACACTTTGCGCTTATACATAATGATGGTTGTCGGTATAGAATTACTAAGGCTCCCTAGGTACATCCTCAGCTCGTAATAACCCTGCCTACTGGCAGATATTTGTCTGCCTGGACCCCATTTCACACCATGTGTGAGAGGGTCTATTGGTTCAGGGTTACTTGAGTTGGGTATCAGTTCGAATCCGATTAGCGCTTGTCCCTCTTTTTTTTCCATGCAAGTAGAGTTCAGTGGAGAGGTTGGATACCTACATGTACTTCTGTCATGAACAGGAAAGTTTCGTATACCTCCAAGGTACATACAACTAGGTTATTATGTAGAGTACTAAACAGTCCGTAGCCGCAATAACCCGTCGATCGCTATGTCATTCATCTCTCTCTGCTGTTTGCAGATCAGGGACTCGACTTTGAATGCTCCATCAATTTTGTCAACCCACACTCGTTTCTTTTCTCAATGCTGATGATGTGAAGAGTAACCGAGTTGCATTAGAAAGGTGGTAAGCACAGAGTCAGTCGGTCAGTCCGATCACTCCCTACAAGAAGTTCTGGAATCCGACCCGAAGTTGTTTCGATAGCGTTTGCGAGCTCGAAACACCATTCCTTTGGGTCTTGCACCCAGCATGGCATCATCTCGCAAACGTCAAAATGTACCCAGCGACCAAGAAATAGAAAAGGAGAGTGGGAGCCGTGAGGATATTGAGCTCAGAGATAGACTTAAGAGAGGAACCAGAACACGACGCACTACTATCGGGGTGGTGACGTTCTTCTACCTCGTAGCTATCGTCTTCTTGATCCTGGTAAGAGTCGACGGCCCCTCCGCCAGGAGGCTCGTTATGTTAACTGCGAACGCAGGTCGAGATTGGAAATATAAGACGCAAAAACACAATCTTGGAAGAAATCTACATATTCAAACTGGACCTCAGCAATATCTTGCCCCAATCGGCGCCGAGTGGGTTGTCACTTCAAAATTCAGTCGCCAAGACTCTGGGGTTGCATGATTTCTATCAAGTAGGCTTGTGGAATTTCTGTGAGGGGTATAACGATGGCCAGTAGGTGACGGAGCACACACCAGCTAAAGGAAGAGATGAGCTGACCTGGCGATAGGGGAGTTACCAGTTGCTCCAAGCCGAATGCCGCTTTTTGGTTTAATCCTGTCAAGATTATTCTCGACGAGCTTCTTTCAGGCGCTACTATCGCGCTCCCCTCCGAGATCAATGGCATCCTCAACATTCTTCGCATCGCTTTCCACATCATGTTCGGCTTCTTTTTCGGCGGTCTTATATTAGACGGATTCCTATTGGTGAGCTCACCAATCGTCCTTTATTCAAGGTGGTGGAGCCTTCCAGTCGGGATACTCTCCGGTATTGCTGCTCTAGTTGTTGTCGTCGGTGCCATCCTCGGTACTGTGATCGCGTACGTGTTTCGAGCAGCGTTGAATTCCCAGCCAGATCTCGGTGTGGAGGCGTCGATCGGGATGCGGATGATAGCGTTTCAATGGACAGCAGCTGGTCTCAACTTACTGGCTTTCTTAATTCACGCTGGGTTAGGCTGCTGCTGCACATCGCGCCGAGATTTGCGAACTGGCCGCAAAGGAGGAATGGCGATGCAGCAAACTGCTAGTCTCGCTAGCTAGTTGGAGTTGTGATATGTTTAGGGTCGCGAAGATGCCGAGATTGGATAGGATACCTCACTCCGGAATGGTGATTTCTAATACATAAATCGATTATAATTGATATAGAGCTTCAGGATAGGCATTCATTGCGGATTACAGGTTGCTCACGGATGTTGGTCTCGGCGTTAAAGTCATACCTAGAAGCGGGCGGGGGCAAAATGCATCAGTCGGGTCTTGAACTAGGTATCAGTGTATTAGAAGGTAGGCACCTGCCTGGGGTGGCAGAATGGCAGAATAGCTAAAGGCGCTTTTATTTAGTATAGATAAAATTCTATTGTAATCATTTAATGGTTTTGGTGTTAAGACCGTGAGGTCCATACTGCTGCCAGCTGGTGGCACCTACTCCCCTTCAATGTGTGGCTAAAAAGGTACATGTGGGTTAGTAAGCAAAAAGTGAAGGTCGTGTCACGTGAGCCTTCTATTTAGGGCCCTGACTAATCAATCCCAAGCCTTTCAAAGCACCGGCTCCTCTTTCCATCGTAGCTCAGCCGTCCCTCTTTCTCCCATCTCCAAACCCATTCACGAGTCTCTTCTCAACGCCACCTGGGTCTCCGACGATCGTCCCGCTGCACCGACGCCATCTGCAGCCTTGCTCCCGCTGTCTAGCTACGGTACTGCGAATTATCCACAGTCTAACGGTTCCGCGTTCTCCCGTTTTCGATCAGAGCAACTCAAGTCGGGAGTTGCCTGCGTGCTCCGGTCGCATCTCCTCGCGCCTCCATCGCCACGAGGACCAACACGCGACCGTGGTTTCGGCCGATTCATCGCGATTGTGCTTGAGCATTGTGATAGTATCTATAGGCTACGGTGGGAGGTCTCGGACTAAATAGAAGACGAGTTCCTTGCGGTGCTGTGCGTCGTTGTCGCCTCGTCGTGGCTTGGTATTGGAGGGAATTTGCCTTTTCTTCGTTTTTGATCGAGCTGACTTGGTGGTTTCAAACCACCCGTGGCTTTGTACATTCCCTTTCTCTTCTATTCAGACTGTGAACTCTCATTGTTCTTGAAGTACATTCAGAAATTGATACACGTCCCCTCATGTCATGTTGCCAGCTCGCTCTTAAGAAACAAATTCCGCGCGCACAGACTTCGCAATACACTCTCACATTCCACACACACCACAAAGTCATACAGAACTAACTAGCTCGCGCAACGATTTCATCCGTACAAGTGCCAGCATATTCTGACCGGCTCATCTAACTATCTAGTCATTCCGCGTTGTCACACCATAAGTCTTCGCGATCCCTGGCCCCCTTTCACCAATCAATCCCCAACAGTAGTATAATCGCAAATTTATTAGGATAATTCACCATGACTTCTTCTGTGTTCTTCAAGTTCAAGTCTCAAAAGGAGCCGACAAGGGTCGAGTTTGATGGTACTGGCATTTCAGTATTTGAGCTGAAGCGTGACATCATCATCAAAAGTGGTCTGGGTGATGGCTCAGATTTTGATCTTGCTATCTATACCGACGATGGTAGTGAAGGTAAGTTTCGTCTACGATTTTTTAGTTTTAGTTTCTAATAGTTTTCTAGAATACGATGACGATACCACTATTATCCCACGGTCCACGACAGTTGTGGCACGCCGTTTACCCCCGCAAAAGCCGGGCGCCGGTCGCGCGGCTCGCTATGTGTCGGGAAAAATGCCCTCGAGCGCGAAAAACTCGAGTCGGAAAGAAGCGATTACCAAAGTGACGAAGCCGGCGACGACAGGTCTTTCACAGATGAGCGCTGCTCTGACTGAGGAGGAGAAGATGATGGCAATGTTCCAGGCTGAATCTGATCAATGGACAGCACAACAAGAAGAGATGTCTCAGTAAGTAAGGCACAGATTCATTTGTATTCCGTCACTAACTAGTACTATAGGAAAACTGCTGTATACAAGCCAGGCAGCAAGAAGCCCGCCAATGTTCCCGACCATGAACCTCCGAATGGGTACATTTGTTATCGTTGTGGGCAGAAAGGCCACTGGATTCAATTATGCCCGACTAATGATAACCCTGAATTCGATAACCGCCCTCGAGTCAAACGTACCACGGGTATCCCTCGTTCATTTCTCAAGACAGTGGACAAGTCGGCTTTGCAGCAGACTGGTGCCGATGGCGAGGAAGTGAAGCCCCCTTCTGGTTTGATGGTGAACGCAGATGGTGAATTTGTGATTGCAGAACCTGACAAAGCAAGTTGGGAGCAGTTCCAGGCCAAGACTAAGTCATCGGCGGCGGCACAAAAAGCGGCCTCCGCTGAGGACAAGGAGCTAGAAGAGAAAGGATTGTTGTGCTCCATCGACAACAGGATGTTCATAGACCCAATGAAGACACCGTGCTGTGAGAAGACGTATTGCAATGATTGCATCACTAATGCCCTTATCGAGAGCGATTTCATCTGCCCTGGATGTCAGACTGATGGAGTGCTCATTGATGATCTAAAGCCTGATGACGAAGCTTCCACAAAGATTCAGGACTATCTAAAAGAACGAGAGATTGCTAAGGTGAAAGAACGGTCTCAAAGTCCACTGGTAGACAAGCCTCAGCCACAGTCGCCTTCCGAGAAGAAAGAAATACTGCAGTCAGCCCCTACCAAGACCGAGTCTCCCGGTCCCCCAGAGAAGGCAAACTCACTGATATCAACAAATGCCGAAGTAAAACCTCAGTCACCAAAGATGCCGAAGGCGTCTGTTACACCTAGTTCTTCAACTGAACCTAATGATGCATCTAAGACCACGGAACCTGCTACCAAAAAGCGGCCAGCAGATGAATTGATGGAGAACCCCAAGATTCCTAAAGCCCCCAAAGCTATGCAACGTGCTCAAGAAGCCAAGGAGATGCAAAACATGATGCCTGGCATAAACGGGATGGGCGGTATGCCCAACATGATACCATTTCCTATGAATATGAATGGGTTCGGTCAACCTAATATGAACATGGGCATGATGGGCATTAATCCAATGATGAACCCTATGATGGGTATGAACGGAGCGTTCAATCCGGCCATGATGAATGGCATGTTCGGAGGTAATTTCGGTATGAATGCTGGGGGAATGGGCGGTATGGGATTCATGAATATGAATACGGGTACGAATGCCTTCAACAACAATCAACAACAACCACGGCCTAATTTTACGACGCCGAACAACGACGATGAAGCCTATTTCCGGAAACCCGTCAATCCAGGACGTCATCAGAACCGACAGCGCCGAGTACGGCCCAGTGACTACAGAGAGCTATAACTGGCTACTGCAATCTTGGGGCCACACACCTTGTGGACATACACACCACGCCTTTTCTACTGTATAATACTACCAATGCGCATAATTCGGCGTTCGGCGATAGACGAAGGAAGGCAGCTACGATTGGACAAAAAGAAAGATGAGAGGCGCCTGGTGTTCAAGACGGGGAGGGGGGTACGACCACACATCCCATCTACCTACTTTATCGGTTACGGGTCTTATGGGGCGGGAACATTTTACATTTTCTGTTCTTTTTGTTTGTTTTGTTTGTTATGTTGTTCGCACAGAACAACACCGTGGCTGACCACGTTTTGATGGCACGCAATGGAATCGTTTGTTTACACAAGGATACCAGATAGCTTCAGCACTCTGACCAGGAGGGCCCTGGCTAGGAACTGGGGAGAAGCATGTTGGGTTAGCAGCGTTTTCCCATACCAATTAAACGATGAATTATAAACGCTGCGGTGAATCTGATCTTATGTTTTGTGATTTGTATCCGATATCTCATGTTTTGTGACTCTTCGCACCAGGTATATCCCTGCTTGATGGGTTGTATTATATTTAGTAAACTACCTATTCCATATATTGCTTTTGACTTGGCACTATCTTCTCGCTTCGTCTTTCCGAGTAATCGCTTAGTCAAGCAAGGGATACCTTATACTCCGACCCCGCGAATACTATAGCCTAGCCTCCTCCTTTGTTCACCGCAAGTCCAAGAGGGGGTCCACAGACGCCCAGGCATACGCAGTATACTACGTAGTAAATTGGGAGGTACATATGTCAAGTAGATACAGTAGAACAGTGATCTACCTCATCGAGGTAACGTTTACATTTCGTAAATGAAAGGGACACAATTTCACAGGAGCAGAACAAAGACAGTGGGGTTTCTCGTTATCGTAAATAGATTCAAACGTCATCTATGGAATTTATCTAGGCCGAGAGACTGCAAGCGACAACTAGCATCCAAGGAGAATCCGGCAGCTAATCAATCTTTCCAAGTCTTTTCCAACATCTGTCGCTTACATCTCTCCATCCTACTTGGGCTAAAAGACACAGTAGTTTGGGGGAAACGCCTACGATAGGGTATCCCCTCAAACCGCTGAGTCTGGTGTGGCTTGCCCAGATCAAATCCGGGATCTCACTTTGAATGCCATCTACAGGAACCAAGGGGCTCGCTATGATGGCGGGGTTGTTTTGTTGCTGGAGCAGGATCGGATTGACTGCACTTGGCTGGGGTGGAATTGAAAATATATACAATGAAGAATGATCCAAGCCAAGCATGCTCGAGACAGCAGTTTGTCAGAACATACGAAACGAGCGCACGATGTAGACTAGACCCGCGCTCCTTCCATGGCGGCAAGGCAGGGTGTTTTTGCACATTACCAAGCCACTGGAGCTGGAACAGGGTGGGGTTTTGGCGTCTAATCGTGGGGGCCGCAGCATCGACCCAAGGGGGGTGGGTGCGCAGATTGCAGTGCGACAGGCTATATTTATCGAATTTAGCGAATCAGACTGCGAAGACAGCCAAGACCGGCTTGGGTCCTCGCGAGATCTGATCGCTAGGCCTGTCGACGCTGAACCGCGCGGATTGCAATGGAACAACAGGGCGGAGAGGGATAGTCCCTCTCCGCGTAAAATGAGCGAACGGCCAAGATAGTCTCTATCGTCGGCCTTCCAGTTGCTGGTTGCAGCGGTGGTTGGTGGGGCAGGGCAGGGCAGGAAGATAATACCCCTCCTCTATCTCCAATATTAAGGCAAAATCATTAAGTTCTTCCGTAGTTTAGTTTTCCTTCTTCATCGCCTGCTATGGATGAAAGTTCATTCACGAGCGCATGACAATGCCGTTGCGGCGCGAGGAGCGCGATACGTATTCCTCCTCGTCGCTCGAGCACGAGGCGTCGTCGTCACTGTAGCCACAGCGGGAGCCGCCGCAGTCAATCTTGACACGGTCACCCTTGCGCGTGATACCGTAGCGTTCACAAGTGCAGCTGCTGCAGTCTGAGGCGGGCGTGCTGTAGCCAGAAACCGATGAGGATGGTGACGAACTGTCTGATCGGTACGAGAGGCTTGAGCCTGACGATGACACGGGAGACGAGCTGAAGTCCGTGATATATTCAGCGTCATCGAGGTCAGCGCTTCCAAAGCGAGCAGTAAGCTCGTCAATGTGCTCGTCGTCGTAGTAGTCGGCATCCAGGATGTTGCGTGTGGCATGAGGCGACATGGGCTTGGGTGCTACGATCTGAGAGACTGACAGTGGGCGGCCCTTGGGAATATCAAGACCAATAGAGTGCTTTGACGACCTGTGCGAAGAAGAGTGGTGCCTTGACGAGCTCTTGCTGGAGCTGTGGGAAGACTTGGATGATTTGCTCGACTTGTCCTTGGGGACATCGAGGATGTTGAGTTCTCGGCCAGTGGTGGGCTCGACGGTTGAGGGCTCACTAGGGTTGTGAGAGACGTGGTAGCCGTCGATGATGTAGTAGTACCAGTAGCGCTGGCCGGCTTCGAGGTTGCCCTGAAATCGGAAAGTGCCCTTCCATGATCCGGACTTGGAGGAAGACTTGTCCTTGGAAAGGGGAATCTGACCGACGTAGTTGTCCCAGGAACCGAGCAAGTGGACGGACTTGACACCGGAAGAAACGCGAAGAGAGAAAGACAGCTGGATGGTCGCCATTATGTTGATGTTGCTATCACAAAAGTTGTCGTTTCTTTTAATTGAAATTATTCAAGGGACTCGTTTTGAGCAAGAAAACTAGTTTCAAGATTCTATTAGGGATTCGGTGGGATTAAGGGGGTAGTTGACCGGCAACTGTGAATTTTGAGTATGATTTTTTGGTATGAGAAAAAATAGGCTGAATATTATGATGCAAGAAGAGCACAGCTCTATCAAGCGTAAAGAGAAAATAGAACAAGGGAAGAGAGAAAACAAGAAACTAGTTTTGAGAAAGTGAATGCTTGCTGAGGAAAGAAAGAGAGGAAAGGAAACAGGAGGGCGGAGATGCAGGCTCTATTATACAATTGGGGGCCCAAGGACGCAACCCCAAGGACCAGTTGGAACGACCATCACACGAGGCGATGTTGGGAGCAGCCTGCCGGTACAGCTTCCACCATGCAAGGGCTCTAACTAACGATCAAGCCAGGGAGTTCGGATCATGACGGGGGAGTCTGGCCTCTCATTGGCCCGTACACATCAGCCAAGACGATAGCCATCACTCGAACAATTCTCTGGGGGCACACAAACACTCGATTTGGCAGAACTTTCGGTGCGAGTCAGCCGTACTGGACCCGGCGGTTAAGCAACGTGGGGTGGGAGTGGGGAACCTTGGACATGGGTACTGATGGCAGTAAGTAAACAGCAGCATGGGGCGGAGATAACAGAAATAGCAGCAATGGGGGAGAAGAGGGGTCGGGTCTTGGGAGTCTACTCAGTAGAGAGAGGGCACACGACTATGGCGGATAGGCAGATTGGCGGAAGACAAGGGCAAAAACAAGGATGGACTAGCCGGGAGGAGGTGATTGGGCGTCTAGACGCGCACAGTGATTGGCCGTAAGCGATCTGCACAGAGCCAATACTAGCAGCAGCTTACCACCCATCACACCACGGCATGCATTGTGCCCGCCAATGACGGCCGCCATCATCGATGCTCGGGTCTGTGGCTGCAGGATAAGCAAGCACCGCTCCGAAAGCTCTGTGTGGACCCCCCTTTTTCCATGTCTCTTCCATCATCGGAGGCGTCGTGAGCATCGGTCCCTCTACCGTACAAAGGGATAAACGGGATTCGCCATGTGGGTTTTAGCTAGGTGATCAGCGAGGTAGACGATATATAACAGGGGTACGGTGTTAATAGAGGTGTAGGAAGGCATTCGTTCCTGGATTAGCTCGTGATGTCAATGTCTAGTGCTGTGATGCAGTTGGGATCATGCAGGCCATCATGGCGAGTTGATTGGTGCGCAAAAAGTTTATCCACTTGGAAATGTCCTTCTGATATGTGAAAGAGAAGAAGAAAACAGTCAGATTCTTCGGCCGAAGTTTTTTTTTCTGAGCGATGTGTCTCTACTGTATGTGTGTGGGTTGGCTGCTTCTCGCCAGGTCTTCACTCGGAACAGCGAAGAGGAACATCCCCATCTAAGCCGTATCGTCTCCATGTTCTTTTGTATAGTCAAATAGAAAAAATAGCCGTTTGCTCCGTATGTCTAGGTATGTCGAGTATGATATCTACTCGCAATTCTAGACTGAGGGTTTCCGCGGCCGTCTAGATCAAAGACACCAATAGTGAATCGCTCGTGTTGCGTGCCCGGTGCTGAGTGCTGTCCGGTGGTGCAATGTGTCGCCCACCTTCGGTGTCCCGCCGCCCGGCCCTCCTCACTGGTCGGGCGACGAAAGACGCATCTCACCTGAATGAAGTCAACGACATCGGTGAGGGTGTGAGTTGACACCTAGTCGGGGTGGTGCAGCCTGCAGGTCATTATCTAGCTTCGGCGGGTATGCGGACGGAGTCACACGGAAAAACAGGAAAGAGGGCTTTCCTCCTCGAGGAATTCGGGGCTACACCGTACGCGGATTAAGCAGGCTGTAATCAACGGCCCATGTCCGTGTCCCAGTGGTCTCAGTGGCCAGTGACTTTTAAAGTGGAAAAGAGAATGTTGCCGTGGGAGAGAGAGTCAAATTGTGCACTTTGGGCGACGAGGGCGCACCTTGTACGCAGTTATACTGCAGTGTAGCTGGGCTGCATTCTAATTGGATAGCTTGCATAAGCTAGCTCGGACTCTAACCCCAAAGGGTTAAGAGCATACCGGAGGAGGGAAACTCTCGCCGGCTGAATCATCGCCTGCCTACCTTGGACTTGGCGGTGCATTTCAAGCATTCTGATTCGGTGGTTTGACCCAGCAGGTCACATGATCAACCCAGGCAGCGGCCACCGGTTACCATAGCAGCTCTCTTGTACCGCCTCTATAATACTTACAATATCTCATCAAGGACGCCTTAACTGCCACAGTCTTCAACAGAAACCCATCTTCCGAGTCTTCCCATGGTGAGCTGGAGCTGAGACAACATTGACTGAATATTCGTAGGCCATCCCCGGTCATCCACGGTCACGGACTCGCAGTGATTTGCATATCGCCGTGCATACAATTTCTTACTACACCCTGGAACCCAGGAACCCAGCTGCATGCACTTCTGCACTTCACCTCCTCTTCCTGCTTGCCGCGTCTGTCTCCCTACCTACTTTCCGGATCTGGTATGAGCCCCCCAGCAAATCACCTTCGCTACTGGTAATCCTTACTTACTGAGTAGTCCCGTGAGCTTTCCCCACCGGACAGGGTACCACCGAGCGCTTAATTTCACACACTAACGCACTGTCGCTTGTTTGTCTTCTTAGACCAGTGGATCACCATGGCTTCGATAGACGCGTCCGCAAACGACAGTCTTATTGCTGCCGTAAGCAAGTATGTAGAGGCGTATATGGCAAACTACGATGGCTCTCATGATTTCAATCACATCCTACGCGTCCTCGGCCTCGCCAAGCACATCCATGCCCACGCTATCAATGCGTCCGAGAGAGACCCACAGGTCGTTATTCTTTCGGCCCTCCTTCATGACGTAGGCGACAGGAAGTATCTGAAGCCAGGAGAAGACGCCTCGTCCCTGGTGTACGATCTTCTTATCTCGTACGGCGCCAGCGAGGAGCTGGCCAAGAAAATTCAGGCAATCTGTCATGGCGTGAGCTACTCGAGCGAGGTCAAGGATCCCGCTCGAGTCCAGGAGCTGATCAAGTTGTACCCGGAGCTTGCCGTTGTTCAAGACGCTGATCGTCTTGATGCCATTGGAAGCATTGGGATCGGCAGAGTCTTTACCTATACCGGAGCGAGGACCAATGCTCCTATGACCGACTCGATTCACCACTTCCACGACAAGCTCCTGAAGATACATAGCATGATGAAAACGGATGTTGGACGACAACTTGCAGAGGAAAGAACTCAAAGAATGAGAGAGTTCCTTGAGTGGTGGGGAGATGAAGCAGCATTTTCCGATACAAATGTGATACCTACGTTAGCTTAGAATACATTACCTTCATAGTCATTCCAATAGTCGTAAATATTACTTGATCTCCTTGGTTTTCGGTATATGTGAACGGTACAGAGTGAATATGTTATGTAATTGCGCGATGATCTGTTTCATTCACAGTGATGAAATCAGACCCAGTCACGAAGTTATAAAGACTAGATCATTTTACAGTGTGAGAACCCATACCTTCGCAGCTATTGTATCATTGTGGATAACGACTCGGACTTCCGTGGAAGAACTTCCCCCTTTAAGCATGGCGATAAAAAGGGGGAATGTGAGTCCAGGGGTGACTTCATAGCGAGTCTCCTTGAGTCGCACAAGCTAAGTAAGGAGCTCAGTGTTACTTGTTATTGTGTCTTATTAGTAATCACCTAGGATACCATGTAGCATTAGCGGCTTTAATGGTAGATATGCGCTACCTATGTATATACATTTATGTTATGTACAGAGGTAGCTTCGCCCCCTTTATTTTCTCTTCTATACAACCCTTCAATAGATATTAAGTAAACTTAACGTTGGACTTTCCGTTATCTTACTTCGTAAGTAAAAAGCCTTCGGCCACAAACATGTAAACTTATGGACGGATAGAATTATTACTGAACGCTGGAATAAAGTCTCATCTAGTTTCGGCTTTGGATAATACGCGGGGTTAGGTCGCGAAACGGAAATCTAGTCTGATTAAAGTGTAAGTAGATAATCGGAAATGAAGGAAGGGGCAACCTTACCGCTTATTACCAATGTCGGTTGTCGTCTTCCTATATTCGTCCTGCTCTTCGGGAGTCATAGCGTCCCATATCTCTGCCTTCTGCGTGTTCCTCCGTCGGTAATAAAGGTAGGTACCAGGGTACTGCACCACCTATGGATAGCGTAAGCTGTTGAATACATAAGGGGATATAAAGGCAAGAAGAATCTGGACTTACCACCATCCAAATGCAGATGACTAATAAACCTGTGTTTGCTTTGAAATATCGCGGCTTATCCCCCGGTTGGTAGACTATGAATAATCTGATTAGTAATGCAAGACTTTGCGGAGGAGGAGAAGAAGAAGAAGAAGGAGGAGGAGGAGGAAGAGGAGGAGGAGGAGGAGGGTGACCAACCGTTTGCCCCGATAATTGCACTGACTTGAACCCATATATTATAGATCCTACAGCTGAGTTAGAATCACGACGAGCACGAAGAAATCTTTGTACTAACGCTGCAGAAACTGTCCTCTGTTGGACTGATCCGGCATTTCGGCTTGTCCACTATTGTTTGCTGGGGTCAGTAATCGCTCTTTCTGATGAAATACGCCGGGTTTGGGGAGCTCTGCATGCTTCCAAGATATTCCGTTACCCTAATAGGAAGTTGTTGCCTCCACAAGCAACCAAAAGGGAAGAAAATGACTCCAGAAGTAGGTAGCTTACAGCAACTTGTATGGGGTGAGTACTATGAACACGGTTAGCTTAGTTCTCGATCAGCGCTTAATTTCGGTACTTACTATGGAAACGATAATAAGACAGTTGCAATTGCAAAATAGGTCCAAGGACCGATAGGGTCTGGCAGTGCAATCAATGCCGCAAAATTGGGGAGGAGCCAGAGATCTTCTGCCATTGCCACTAAACTCCTATTCTTAACCAACTCGCTCACTGCGGTGATGAGTAACATAGTGATAGAAGAAGCAATAACATTTGGTATCGTCAGCAGGTTGCTCTGGATGACGTTGAACCCCAGGCCTCGAAATGACAGTGTCAGATATTGGCTGACTGGATACTTCGGAATGCCAAAGAGTAATCCTAAAGCGTATAGGGGCCACATGTCGTAGTCCTTTGCGCATTTCCAAATTTGTCCGACGGTGAGACCTTGTCTGTTGTACATCCCCGCCTTCCCGGGGTCATCTCGGATAACTAAATGTACAGTTAATAAAATGAATATAGTCAGGTTTGACTAAATTGGCAAGTTTACCGGAGTTCACGATGATCTTTACTTCTCTCTCGGTGAAGTACCCCTTAGGGTTCCACCAGCTCTTTGTCTTAGCTGGACTTTGCGGCATGAAGAAGAAGGAAGCAAGTCCAACCAAGACTACAACGAAATTAGTATCTCACATGTCGGGAATTTCATGCTGACTTACAAGTGGCAAGGCCCCTAAGCATATTAGCGACGATAAGCTCATTCGTAGAGGGGCTCACTTACTCGACAAGGAACAACCATCGCCAGCCTGCATACCCTAGAACACCGCGAAGGGATAAAAGACCGACAGCAGCGAAGCCGACGCCAATTTCAACTTGAAATGAGTGCGTAAGTAAGCCGCTGAGAGAATCTCCGATATGTAACATTGATCTTACCTAATTGCGAAGACGTCCAAAACCAAGCCAACCTAATGGGGAGCTGCGTAGATGAGTTAAGTGACACGAAGAGGCAAGTGGAGATGGGTAAGCTTACCCTTGGACCAGTATACCAGTAACTTAGGTATAGGATCATGTCGCTGCTACTCATCAGAAAATGTCGATTTCCCTCTCGCAAGATGGTGAAGACTTACGGGATGAATCCTCCTTGAAATACAGCACTAATAAGTTTCGGTAAGCGAGGGCTTTGCATAACCGGCTCATGAACCAACTCACACTAGAAATCTGGTGGCCAAGAACGAACCTCGACCTTGGATGAAGAACTGGGCACCTGAAATGAAACTAAATATGCAAATCTGAATGGGGATCCATAGGTCCGGGCCGAGACTGAAACCAAAGTAAGTTGATGTTTTCTTCACTGCTATTTTTAGGAGGACTCAACTGACCGTTTCGAGATCAACTGTGACGGGAGCTCGGCAAGCAGGAATCCGACCTTGGAAAGCGTTTGGCCAAGATTCTACACCCCGGTTATTAGGACGACACGAAACCTAATCGACCTTTACTAGAGAAGAAGTGATTGTTGTCACTCACATAGTCGCTGGTGGTGAGGCCGAGGTCGTCGAGCAGATTGTCCGAAACCGCGTTGGAGATGTTGCCTCGATCGATATCCAGAGCGGCAAACATCACACAAACCCAGACCTAATCAAGTCAATTCTATTGTTGATTTTGTTTTCCTTTCTGCACTCGTGCGCTTACCATTATCTTCCAATCGACTTTGTGTCTTACTGCGTTCTCTTCCCTGTATGTCCAACGGAATGAAGGGTCGAAAGCAGAATAATTCTCCCATTGCGGATGGATGTATAGAGCCTTGTACTCCTCTATGTGCTCGGAATCCCAAATACTGGGTTGTGTAGCAACCTTGATCCAAGTCAGTGAAAGAAAAGTTGGCCGAGCCTAGAGATTTTACATACTGCATCAAGATCCAAACCGCCATTCCTTGGGCCCTTTCGAATTCTCAAGAGGCGCAACAGACCATCGCCTAGTGCTGATCCCGTCGGCTCGGGGCTTTCGGCTGCCAGAGGTGGCGCAAGAGGGAGAGCCGGACTCCCGGCATGTTTAGTTTCGATGCTGTCCTGGGACCTCGACTTTCTTGGCTCCGAACCCGAATCGGAATCATTAGGTGAGGATATACCGGCTGGCTGTTGAGTAGACATTATGCTACGACTCTTCGACACGCTATTGGCGTATTACACTAAGCATGCTACCCAGGGAGTGATCACCTTAGTATATTATCAACTGGATATATATCTATATTTATTGTAGGCCTGAGCGACCGGGGTATTTCAGAAAAGAGCTCAGCTCAAGGATGGCGACATTGTCTTCCCGCCGCAAATGACCCACGCGCATCAATCACGCCATCATGCATCAATATACATCATGGCCTGGGCCAATGTCACTGTTATAACAATTTTTCTTTACATTACATACATAGTAGATAATGGAAACAGAAAACCTAACAATAAGTCCGGAAATTTTCTGAGGCTGTTGTACTGACGGGAAATCGTCCTGGCTGGGTACCCTATAAAAACGATATTCTTAGGTATTCTCGGCACGCTTCTTATTGGCCCAACGTAGAGTTTATGTATCTCATCTTAGGATTCTGACAAAACTTCGCACGTCAACCAGTGTCTGGCTCGTGCGTTGCTATGTCCTAAGCGCCAAGGAGCCTCAAATATTCGCAATACACAGCTAGTGTAGGTCAACCTGACAACGGAATAGACCCGGGGAGTAGGACGAAAATAGGTTAGTTTCGCCGCAACATGCTTGCCACCGACGATATAACAACGCGATTCCTGTATATAGTGAGAATAGGTAGATCCATGAAGGTGGCGGTTTAGATATCTCCGACTCCTTTAAATTTGAGATAGCCTGCTTATCATCGGCTTTCTTTCGATGCACCTTAGTTCCAACAACCCGCCCTAGTCACCACGGTTAATAATACTGAACTCGAACATCCATGACTCGCAAGCGGTTGAAGTCAAGGCCTAGACGAACATATCTAACAATCAAATTCAATAGAGCACTTCTTCTTGACCCACCGGCAAGAAATAGTTGAAGTATGCCGCCTTTTCATTGGAGTCAAACGACTTTCGGAGCCTCGCCCTAGCGAAAGCTATTGATTAAGTGATTATCAACTATTGTTTTCTGTCAAACGTTGAGAAATATAACCACTCAAGAAATGGTAAAATTAACGTTTAATGAACTGGGAAAGGGATGGTACAATACTATTAACCCACAGCTGAATGATACTGAGCGTGGTTTCTTATCACAATCGCCTTGAGCTGTTTATAAAGCTCGTGGTTACTTGGGTAGGTGGGAGCTGTCATGAAGCTATGTATATGTAGGTATTACGTAGATGCCTTTCAATACATTCCAAGCACGCCAACCCGTGGACCCCCACGCAAAAGGTATCTCGTCCTTGATTACTCGCACAGAGTCCGGCAGCCCTGCCTAGCGCGAGTGGTTCTGACTACGAGAACCAACACTCAATCGTGGCAACAGCAAAAAGTTCAAAAGGAAGCTAATTATGGCTATTAGTTTTCTGTAATTTTTAGAGTAACATTGGAGAAGGCTAGAAGCTTTAGTAAGGTCATTTATGTATAGTTTTATTAGAAACTTAACTTTGCGGCTATTTGTGTTTAAACTTGGACTGCAGCTGTCAGGTAAACCTTCGTCGACCTTGATCTAAACACTGATATCCCGCCGAGTCCTAAAGACGGAATGTCAGCAGCACAAAGCAATCTACCAACGATTCAACGGAATTTTAAATAATATGATAACCGTTTATACAAAATTCATAGAGCTGAGCAATAGAGACACCACAACTGATTCCACTAAGAATTGGATTAGTGCAGATATGCCCCGTTAGATATATTCCCAAATCTAATAAAATTACAATATATGAAGCCGGCTAGTAGATTATTTCGGTAACATGCATTTCATATGCTCACGGAGATAAATATCTCCTTTGACTCATTATCCAGCGTCATGTTATCCATGTCCATATACCCCTACTTCAATGTCACGTGATTGCAGTGAATAGGGGCTGTCCACTGTACACCACTTATAACCCATCCTTTCCATCCTTCTATATAGAGGAGTCTCTTCTGTTTAGCCTCATTTTGCACACTAATTTTCTCTCAGTGTGTAAGATCAGACGGATCAGAAAAGACTAAGACTCCTGGGCCTGACGAGATTCCTCATTGGTAGCGTCTCATTTAGCTTCGAGTGGTTATCGTCGAGCAACGGCTCACCGAAATAATTAGGTTTCTCAGCTAATATTGGGATGTAGTAATCGTCGTCATCCTCGAAGCTCTTGGCCTTCTCAAAGGTTTCTTCGTATCGCTTGATTTCTTCGTAGCGCTTGATTTCTTCGTACCGCTGGACCTCATGGTAATGCTGGAGTTCTTGGTATCGCCGTATTTCTTCGTCTCGCTGGAGGCTGCTATTGTGCCAGATATACTGAGAAGAGGACGTGGGGTCTTCGGGGGATTCCTCAGATGATTCGACTCTCGCCCGTTTCCTTTCCCGATCTTCTTCTTCTCTCCGTAGATCTTCGGCCCAAACACCAGCCATAAAACCATCATCATTCTCAACACCAGCTCGAAAAGACGCTTCAAGTCCCTCTCTTTTACCCGCTTCGCGTCTGAGATGAAGAAAAGACTCCAAAGTGAACTCGTAGTTCACATAACGATTCTTTTGCTTATCCTGTGTTCTTGGCGATTTTTGGGCTTCTGGTCGCTGGCTCGGCCTTTGGTGAGGCTTCCGTCCCATGGAATCTGACATTCTGATAGATTTTGAAAGTAATCGAACCAAATTTGCTTTATTTTCGTGGGAGATGTATGAGTGTTGCACGATCTGGTCTATATGAGAAAGTGAGAGCGAAAGTGAGAGCGAAAGGAAGCAGACAGACTGTTATAATCGTAGGATACTTTGGGCATTGTACTATAAACATAATTAGTCACTGAACCTAGAATTTTTGACTTTAGCTGTCAAAATGTAAATTGCACGCTTAAATGAAAAAGTTTGATTTTAGGTTGAACTTGTCAAATGCTTAATCGGTTGACTCCTCAACCATGGTGACTGTGTCACTGTGTGATTATATAAGCTACCACAACATTACTAGAATCCGCATTCCATTTAGTAACCCATAGAGTCCCTATAAATTTCATTCCCATAGCCCTGAGTGACTTTATGATTCTTATATTACTGAGATTAGGTAAAGACAGGACTAAAACTATCCTTGCGTATGTCGACTACAAAGCGGATACGATGTAACTAGCGACAAAGAGATGATCGTCTCGTATACTATATTTGGCTGGCTTTGAAACTAATGATCACACGGAAATGGGCAGAGTAACTCTGGACAAATTGGACGATATATGGTCTTTCCATAAAACCCACCACAGCCCCCATGGTGGGAAAATAAACGCATAGAGCACTCCTAGCAATTCCCCCAGAGTTTAAAAACGCCGAATATGCCTCAAATGTGAAAGTCCACACAGAATGAGCGTTGTAGGCATCTTAGGGTCAAGTAATATTTCTGTTAGTATCGACAATATTTACCTGCTCCAATCGCCATTAGACATGAGCTGCGACGGCACACCCGCCGCTTGCTTCCTCAATTCGCTTTCAACATTCCAATCTTGATACACGTGTCCCTTGGGCAAATTCGAGTTCTCAAACGGTGCGCCAGTCTGGAGATGTTCGAGCGCGGCTGTGAACTGTTCCCGAGCATAGTCCTCCGGATTATGCTGCCAGATCCACCGGCCGAGGTGGAAAACGTGCTCGAAGGGATTTTTGCCCTCATCGAGCAGACTCATGTCAATATGATGGAGCGTGTGACGGGTCACGATTCCAACTTGTTGAATCACCGAAACCCGCTGGTATCGCAGCTTCGTGTGCACTTTAGTTGCCCAAGGCACACGCCCCTTTCCGCCCAGATGCAAACACTCCGCTAGTGAAATCCCGTCCTCCATTGCCTGAGTTGCGCCGTTGGCCGACGATGGTAGGAAAGCGTGCGCACTGTCGCCCAGCTGGATGATGCGTCCACCCTTAGACGCCCACACAGGTTGGGGGTCACGCCACGTCAGCTTCCAGTCAATGAGCGTGTCTGCGGGCAATTGCTTCACAAAGTCCATGATCTGCTCGCCCCAATTCGTACGCTCCTTCAATATCGTTACAAGTTCTTCGGCTGGGATCGTGTTGTTCCACGACTCCTTAGCGCTGCCGTCTTCCTTGTGCGTGAACGCCAGACCTACTTTATCGTGAGTGAAGAGCGTGATAAGATGCATGTCTTCGCTGCTTGGTGTATTAGCGATCTCCTTTTCGTTTATCAAACGTTACGGCACTAACCCAGCATAAGTGCGAACCTCGGGGGTTTGTCCGGGTTCTAGCAGGAGCTCTGCACCTCTAGAGCCGGCCGCAATAAAATTAGGGCTGAATGAGCCCCTCATTATTGCGTATCCGCTATTAACGAAGGGAACAGGACTGCCTGTGACAATCTCATGAGACTTGGTGCCGATGCCCTCAGCAGCGACCACAACGTCGCCGGTGAAGACATCGCCACTAGCAGTTAGAACGCGGGCCTTGCCAGAGGACACGTCTTCTTCATAGCCGACGGCTTTGCAGCCGTAGAATATCGGAATACTTAGGCCTGTAACACCCGGGGTTAGTAATGGTTATCCTTAGTAGCTTCGTAGAACTCATCGGGAGTACGCAAAGCTTCCTGTTAGCCTTGAAATCTGTATGGCAAGCTACTTTGGTTCTTGAGACTAGAGGTAAAAAAAGGAGTCAATGCCAGAAATCACTTACGCTTTAACTGGTCTTCTAGCATCTGCATAATCTGAGGGCGAAGCTTGATGAAACCGACAACGGGTACGTCTTTGGCAGCATGTGGCGCAGCACCGGGGCGATTCCATTCAGGCAATTCGCTGACAAGCTTTTTTCCAGCTGAATCACACCACCACAGAGGGGAGTTCCACGTAGTCTCGTTGTATTCAGCGAGCATCTTGGGGTAGTAATGCAGCGTCGAGAGGGCAGAAGGGCCGATGGCGAAGAAGTCACCAAGGGTGGACAAGGCATTGTTCTGCTCTAAGATCTCGACGTCGTTCCCTTTGCGCCAGCATTCTAGGCCGGCAAACATACCACCGATACCAGCGCCAGATACTACGACTTTGATACCTGTACGGGGGTAGCGGTGGACGCCGTCAACGATTTCGAATGGATGTGGCTGCGTGAATAGGGTCATTGTGAGGGCTGTAGCTGATGAAGCTAGAAAGAACAACAGTAGCGAAAGGTTGAAATGGGTTAGAGATGTTTGCTGTCTTCGTTGAGAGTGGCAGTGTGTAGGGAAGTGCGAGTAGACGTCGAACAGGACGAAGACGGCATATTAGATATTTATAGCTATTCGCGTTTCGCGACGATGATGGTATGTAAGGCCTTTGCAAGCCATTGCGGCTTTTCCCTCAGTATGACACCCGCTGTTCTGCATCATTTTGAAAGTTTATGGGGGTTGATCAAAAGCCGCGACAGAATACTTCCGCACGAGATGTAAGATAGAACACACGATACAGGGTCCGTGGGATATTCAGATAGGGTATAGCGGAACATGGGGTGCCATACTGGTCCACTAGATTACGTAAAGTTGAGGCTTGTAGGTTAGAGAGATAATCCAACCTCACCTTCGAGCCTTGATACAGCGCCGAGGCTTGAGATCCGCCTGTATTGATGTACCAGTTAGTCTAATCACGCTCCAAATGTATCAAGTTTTAGTACTTATCTCTTCTCTGCCTATAAAATCATGACTCGAACTGTTAAGCAGCCACTCGAAAATCCAGGTACGGGTCTGGGCGGATTGTTGATCCATCTTCCACAGTATGGAGTAGTGATATGTAAGGCCTGCCGATTTGCTATCCAGCCCAGTGCTTTCTCCAGTCATCTCCAGAACCATCACATCTTGCGCTCCGAGCGTCGCTGCATACTGGATCAGCTGCTTACTCTACGCTTATCTCCACCTGATCGCGTCGGTGTTCCTGCACCTGACTCGCGACGAATCGCGGATCTCCCTCTCCTGTCCGGCTTCAAATGTGATACAGCCGAGTGTAGTTACGCCTGCACATCTATCAAACGCATGTGTCAGCACTGGAGTGAAGTCCATGAAGAGCCGAATTCGAAGGCGATCAAATACCGCGAGGCCAGGTTACAAACATTTTTCAGGGGCAACAAAATCCGCTATTTTGAAGTTGAGGGACCGAAAGGTTCACAATGTCGGACTCGGAAAGAGAGCCAATTGGCCATCAAGAAATCTAACTTATTGTCGCCAGCTGATTCAGAGGATGAGATTCTTCATGAGATACAAGCGCCGCCCCTGGATTACAGGTCTCTTCTTTACATGCACCACTACACAAGACACTCGGGCTTGTTCCTGAACAGAGGCAATGAGAGCACGGAGTTCTGGATAGATACTATCGTCCTTGAAGCTTATAAGCATCCATTCCTGATGTACAGCCTTCTATGCATTTCCGCCATAGATAAAGCGCGGAAGACAACTGACCCCGCCGAGAGACGCAACCACTTGCGAGCATCCGCCTCTTACTGTGCCGGCGCAATATCAGGGTATCGCGCAGCTGTCGTGTGTCCCACGGGAGACAATAGTACCGCCCTGATAGCATGCAGCCGGCTTCTAGGGCAGCAAGAGGTGGTCCGCGACTTGATCAAATTTGAGGAGACGGACCATGACTTCACAATCGAAGATATAATTGAACATCTCGTACTTCTCCGTGGCTGTACCGACCTGATGATACAGCTCCAATCCACTCTACCCCCTGACTCGCCTTTTCGTTTGCCCTACGAGGTTAAATCCGGGCTTAGACAGATCGAGGGAAATGATGATACAGCCATGCCCTTAAATCCTGGTCGTATCCCCGCTGGCACGTGGCAGATCCTCAATACGCTTGAAGCTAAGCTGAAGGCCGTCGGACTCCTGCCAGAAAGCGAGGTCATTATGATACGACGTGCCATAAACTTACTGGCACGTGCAGCGTCGTATGTCCATAATGCAAAAGAAGGCGAGACGGGCTGGGCCGGCTGGAACGGGGTAGAGGGCTGGCTCCGCTCGCCTGTGATCTCAGATGAGCTCCTGCCCGCCATGATGCGACTTCGTCTAGCTGCGCTTGTTATATTCGTCTCCTGGGTAGCGCTCTTACTTCGAAGAATAGAGGAAGCATATGACTGGATGACCGGCCTGTCCGCGTGGTTTGCACGAGTTGCCATCAAAGTTGGGCAGAGTCCCGAGGTGGAAACTCTTGTGAGAGAGATCTACCAGTTCGAATAAGCCTTGAAGTTTATGCTTGGAAGCTTCTAAGATAATCCGACGAGAGTTCAACCTTGATATCCCTAGTGCTTGTGACCGACCTGGATTAATCTGCATTTTTGTCTGACGGGTCCCGGAAGTTACTAAGTAGTTAAATAACTTTTCGAAAAAGCGAAGTAAAATATAAACAGGTCCATTTAATTTCCGTGCTTATGGGGAAGCATCTAAGAGGACGCGTTATAAGGCCAGATAGCCGACGGGAATATTTATTCTATAGGTAAAATGGACTTTTAAGACGGGGTAAAGAACGCAGATAGGTGAATGGCCCACCTTGGCAGAAAGTATTTTATCTCGAGAAGTTTAACCTAAAAGTCAGCTACAATTGCAAGTTATTGTTTCGTTATTAGAGCATTGCTTTGTTCCAAGTCTCATAGCGCCACGTCGACCCGGCATATACTTACTAAGGAACCACGATGTATGTTGATGCCTGAGGCAACAAGACCGCGAGGTTCTTAATTTCATCTTCCACCCACGCACGTATTATCACCTTCACCCCCAGGGATGGAGCCAATCCTATTCTATATTCGGGTTGAGAAGAATGAGAAAGAGGAACATAATATAGGCTATGACTTCCCGGTAGTTATCTCTTATTTATAGTGAAAATTCGAAATCGCCGTCTACCTAGCACCGATTTGGAATTGTAATAGGCAATCTGTAATGTAAGCTTCTCCACCTATACTTCTGGGGTGGTAATCGATGCGGGCGGCGCAGTGACAGGTCTTTGGACGGACTGTTGGGACATAGGACTGGGGCTATTACTTCGGATTGGTTCTAGACGCCTCTTTGGTGGAGGTGGCGTTATATGACTTGCTGCAGGCTAGGCAAAACCCTCTTAGACCAACATGCTAACGACAATGCGAGATCAGCTGAGCGAGAGAGGCGTCGGAGATCGCTGAACGATTATTTCCATCGGTCAGACCTTCGTATTTTCACTTCTGCATTGTCGGACTGCCCACTGAACAGGGAAACCAAGGAAGTAGGTGTTGAGTTGATGTGGCAGGGTCAAGGAAGCCCTCGGCATCTCGCCGTGTTGTCGGCTGCCATGTAACCTCAACCGTACCAACAGATGCTACCCTTCTTTCAAGTGCCGTCCGCGCCTCCAGCTAGACTCTAGCTACGCTATGAGATAAATAAATAGGCTGCTCACGGATGGGCGGCAGCCCACCTTCAGCTTTCTAACCCCCCCCCAATTGAGATTGAGGCTCAGCACGTATACTATATATATATGGATATACCTTAGTATATTTCCCTTCGTCTCTATGAACTCAGGCTATCCGGAGACAACAGTAGCATTGGCAGGACGCGCATCCGAATTCTCCGATCCCGCCTCGACTTCCATGCCGGATCATCAGTACGACTGAGAGTACCTAGTAAGGCCAGGATGCTGTGGTATACCCCCCTCCATCCTCCAATGGCGGCGTCTCTGCCGTCCATCTTCCTTTCCCTCCTCCTCCTCGTCGCCGTGCGCATCACTCCTGCTCTTAGCGCCGTACCCCGCTCCGGAGCCCTCGACCATGCGACGTACGTCCCCTTCGACGACGGCGGCGGCGCCGGCTTCGCGCCGCGCTGGTATGCGGAGGCCATCCCCGCGGTGCCGGCGCAGCGCCTCAGTCCCAATCCGCGGCACCTGCTGAACGGCCTCGCGATGCGCCAGGTCGCCGGCATGTGTGACCCGGGATTCCACAGCTGCGTGGAGGCGAACGCGCCCGGCAAGTGCTGCCCCAACGACAGGTACTGCTACCTGGACGAGAACTGGGCGCCGCAGTGCTGCTCGCTCGGCGTGCAGTGCCAGGGCTCGCTGTGCAAGGCCGACGAGCTGTACTGCAACACGACGTCGTCGACGACCATCGCCGTCTCCACCACCACCACCAACACCGGGACGGGACAGGCACACGGCGACGTGACGACGGTGACGTCGATCGTGTCGCGCACGACGTTCGCGGCGTGCTGTAACCGCGCCTGCTCGACCGACGCCTACTCGTGCGAGAAGGTCTTCGGCGGGCAGTGCTGCTCGTACGGGTTTAAGTGCGCCACCAGCAGCGAGTGCATTGCGGACCCGGCGCCGGCCACGACCACGTCCATGTCCACCATCGTCCCCGAGATACCCCCCGGCTGCACCACGTCGCAGATTACGTGCGCGCAGTCGGAGGGCGGCGGGTGCTGCAATACGGGATCTATCTGCACGGTGCAGACCATCGGCGCCGCGACGTCGCAGGTCTGCGCGCCGGATCCCGGGCTCGCGGACGACGGCGGCTCCTCCGGCGGCCTGTCGAGCGGCGCGAAGGCCGGCATAGGCGTCGGCGTGGCGGTGGGCGCTGCGCTCGTTATTGCAGCTGTGACGTGGCTGTGTATCCGGCGACGGCCGCGGTCGGGGACTACAGGTACAAATATGTCGGAGAACACGGGGGCGGTGGGGGGAGTACGAGGGGATGAAGACGTGGGCGATTCCCTCCTTGTTGGTGCCCCCGCCACGCCGTGGACGCAGCGCTCGGCTTTCACGGAAGGGACCGACCCTCTCAGTCCGCCTTTGCATGAGCACGGCCGCGCCTACAGCTACCACCTGCCTGACGCGATGGCGGGCCCGTTCACCGATCGAGACGACGATGGACATATAGCTCCTAACCCTAGTCTCGCTACCACGCCGCCCACGGGCGGCTTTGCTGGTTCGATGCCGTATCATCCCGATGACATAGGGCGGCCGGTGGCGTCTGAGGCACAGAACGAGACCGGGATCGGGAGGGGGAAAGGGCAATTAGATGAGATGCCGGTTCACGATCAAGACACTACCGTCGGTCGGTTTGAGCTTATGGGAAGCCTTGGAACTCCGTCGCCCCCCCTAAACCTTGATGGCGAGATCCACCCGACGGACACGGGACCGAAGTAACCAAAGTATCGTGACAGGAAAAAGAAATTCGTGACGGAACGAGACATGAGACTTAATAATGGGGGAACGTAACGAGCTTTTTCCTGGTATGTTATCTTTGACGTCTTGTATTTGAGATAGCAGGTACCCTGCGCTACATGTGCGCAAACCAAATTATAATTGCATCGCCTACTTCTTTTCCTGACTCCGATGGAACATTAACCCAACAAGTTACAAAAACGCCGTTTCATCGCAACACCAAAACTCCGGCCAGCCAGTCTCGTGAGAGAGTATGTACAGTGGTCGTCAATATGACGAAATCCCTCAGATCCAGTCTGTTTGTTTTCTGGCGATCAGCACTTTTCGCGCCGAAAAAGTCAAACAAACCGCCAAGGGAATAGTGAGTTAAGAGAAAAAAAAGCCAATCAGACAGAGTTCCAAGCCGTAACGCCGACAGCACGCGCAGAATTAAGAAACGACACCGTTAAACAATGTATTTTGCCGCAGATCCTTAACTAACTCCTCAACACTATTCAGGTGACGGCCGAGCAAAATCTGTTTCTCTTCCTGGGTGCGAGTGGAGCTTTCGCCAGAGGATCGCGGTCGGCCATCTTCATCCCTGGTACCATTTGTCGAAGAGAATGCTTTTGCGAGCTTGCTAGGACTGCGCTGTAGTAATCCCGGCATGGAGTCGCGCGGTGCGGCGCTCGGGATCGATGGTGTCTCGGGCATGAGATAGAAGTAAAGAAACTCGATCAACTTGAGCTTGACGTCGCGGCTGGTGCTTCGGGAGCGGAAGAGTGAAGTGACAGCGAGTAGGCCGTCGAGGCTCTCGAAAGTTCGCGTATTTTGTGGCGTGTCAATGAGCGCGGTGACGAGTGTTAGGAGAGTGGCTGATTGGATGGCCGGACAGAAATCGGGCTCGATGAGATCGAGGAGGAGCTGTTTTACACGACAAATTGTTAGCTTCATCACACGAGACGATGACTTCGCCGGAGAAGACACCCGTACATTCATATACATCTCCCGCGAAAACAGTGCTTTGCTGGGTGGATGGAGCAGCATCACTCCTTGCATCAAGTCCAGCGCACTCAGTATAAGTAGGTCGTTTGATCCATCGCCGCCCTTTGCTAGCAGACGATCAAGCGTGTTCACGAGACGAACGGCGACATTCCACTCGAAACCTTCTTGCAACTTGAAGAATTCGTAGAAGGCCGGGTCATCAGCGAGTTCGCTGAGGTTTTTGGAATTGGGTGGTGATTCCTGTTCCTGTCCTGGTGCCCTAGCCACGGAGGCGCGACGGTCTTTTCCCGTCTCCTGCCGGGAGAGACAGATGTTGGCTAGGAGGCCTTCAACCTGGCGCAGGCCTTTGCGGATCTTGGCGCCATCGTACGAGGACAGGTTGTCGAATGCGAGAGATAGCAGGTTCTCCATGTTGATTTCGGGGGTGATTTGTTGATTTTCTGGCGGGGTATTATTGTATAAGAAAACAAAAAGTAAAATGCCACGTGAACTGAATGTCAGACTCCAGCAGGACTGTTAATACAAGTAAGGCGAAAGGAAAGATTTGAGGGTATCACAAAAAGGCTTGGATGTCCCTAGCGAAGGAGCATGGTGGGAAATGCCATTTTCAAGTACCAGACGAGATGGTTCTGGATCCTCCAGTTGTCATAGCCAGTGTATGATCGCATGAACAGCTGGTTAACACAGCAACGGCCTCTAAACCTACCTATTACCTAACAGCCCAGCCTGTGCCACCACCCACTTATCGATAACGCTTTGGCCCCGTAAAGTACCGTACCTCCTACCCAATACATGCCACTACCGACATGGGGCTTCACTAGCTTCGGTATAACGGTTCTATCTATGTACTTCAACCATATAAAATAGCAGTTTAACTTACCCCGACCCAAAGACATTATCTATATTGTATTCTTTTGCCGCTCTGTTTGATTCACATGTCATTTTCACCCTTCATCCAAAATCTTTGTCTTTTTTTTAATTGTTTGCTATTGTACACAGTACCTAGAAGAATTGTATCCCGCTCAGCTCATGAAGTAGGCAATGGAGTTCGACATCCCATCATCAAGACCATGTATCTACCTACTTAGACATGGTTCGACATTTGCTGCCATAAATAGCGGCGGGAACTCTGAGATACCGCTCCGATCTACCCGTAGCCTCTGACTCCTATTGCGTATGTCAGAGTTACAATGTAAGTAGGGTACTTGATTTATGTATTACGATCCTTCGTGGAACCAGTCGGCCGATCAATCTGACCTCCGCCTTGATCACATCTCCCTTTTGTATACATACTTTGGGTACTTTTTCAGGAACCCCACGCTCTTTCTTCTATTCTCCCTCGCATCATCACAATCTCTCAGCTGATCTTCCGCCTACTTCCGAGACGCTTAGTTTGCTCCTGTCTCCGTCGCATGACTGGTATCAGCGTGCTTCGCTCTCTGTGACCGACCCCTCCGGTGTGCCTGTGATTTTGGCGCTAATAACTCACATCCTGGCAGCGGGCAGCGGGCTTTAGTGGATTAGACGAATTGCCTGCAGGAGCCGATACGGTCAATCCACAATCTCTCGAACTTGTACCGGCGCCTGTGGTCATCGTCTGTAGATGTATTTAGATAGATGCTACCCAGTACCCAGTCTAAAGCCTGGCCGCCTGCTCTTTCAGTGGGAACGACTGCCTCCCTGTACCGTCCGAGCCCCGCCGTCTAAAGCGGCCCCACCGGAGCTATACAGCTACCTCTGCTCATTGCTACGATACCTTGTGTGCTATTGGGCGGTCGGTGTTAGTCTAGGTACTTGAGTACTTAAGTCTATACCTTATTGCTAAAGGGTCTAAGAAGCAGGCAGCAGGTAAACTTTGTTGGTTGGGACTGCCATCTACACTGTCCCATTCCAGAGTCCTTGCCTTCTCACAGCAGGTATTGACACGTATACCGCCTGTAAGGTACCGGTACTCCGATACGCAGCTGCCAGCCGAGCCGTATAATGGCCGCCAACGTAAACGACAATGACACCGTCCGAGGCAGTGCCGCCAATACTTCTATATATCTCCCGTCACCCAACCGCATCCCCCCCAGGACTTCATCCACCGGCTACACCTACACTACACCTTCACCCCCTGCCAGGTCTGTTCTTCGACCTGTTCCAGAATCCGACTGGTTGGCAAAGGGCATCCACACTCATCGCACAACCTCGTCCGCCTCACATGTTATTCAGCATCAACCAGACACCATGACTTCCACTGACTTCCAGGATCCCTCGCGATATGCGACGGAGAACTTTGACTACGCGGCGCGCAAGACGTGGACCGAGAAGAAAGAAGAGATTGTCAAAGGCCCCTTCAACTACCTGCTCAGCCAGCCAGGGAAAGACATCCGCACGAAGCTGATTAGCGCCTTCAATGTTTGGCTTGACGTGCCCCAAGAAACCCTCGATGTCATTTCCAAGGTGGTGGCTATGCTGCACACCTCATCACTACTCGTGGACGATGTCGAGGATAACTCTTCGCTCCGACGAGGGCTACCCGTGGCGCATAAGATCTACGGCACGGCGCAAACCATCAATTCCGCCAACTATGTTTACTTTTGCGCGCTGCAGGAACTGCAGAAGCTCGAGAACCCAAGAGCCTTGACCATCTTCTCAGAGGAATTGGTTAACCTCCATCGTGGGCAAGGTATGGATCTATACTGGCGAGACTCGCTTACATGCCCCTCAGAGGACGAGTACCTAGAGATGGTGGGCAACAAGACCGGCGGCTTGTTCCGGCTGGCCATCAAACTAATGCAGGCCGAGTCCAAGACGGTCCTCGACTGTGTGCCGCTCGTCAACATACTGGGCATCATATTTCAGATCCAAGACGACTACCGGAACCTGTCGAGTCCCAAGTACGGGGAAAACAAGGGCTTCTGCGAGGATCTGACGGAGGGCAAATTCTCCTTCCTCATCATCCACAGCATACGCGCCAATCCCCTTAATCAGCAACTCCTTAACATTCTGAAGCAGAAGACGACGGACGACACGGTCAAGCGGTACGCTGTTAACTACATGGAGAGTACCGGCAGCTTCGAGTACACGAGAAAGGTCCTTGCAGTCCTCGCCGAGCGGGCGAGAAAAGCCGCCGACGCGCTTAGCGGCGACGCGCAGAAGAGCGTCGGGATCCACGATATTCTGGATAAGCTCGTCATATAGCGTGTTTTCTACGGGTCAGGTACCGGCATTCTCGATATGACGTCACTTTTCGCTTATGTAGGTCAAAGAACATAAGTGGATATTTTATCCAGATGGTCAGAAACATCGTCAGATCAGGATAATATGGTTGGAAGTATCATTGAAAAGTGAGAGGAAAAAATAATGATAATAAGAATTATTAGAAGCGGAATCGGCTAGGAGTCGCGGGACATAGTAACAGGGAGCGGCATATGTATGCATACCATACCCTCTTTCTTCATCGTTTGCGAAACGCAACCCGGCGCAGTGTTGGCATCGGTGGTTATTTTCCCCAGTTAGGGTTCGACTTAGGTTATTCTTTACCATATTGATTGGATTTGAATAATTAAGCGAATTGAATTGAGTTACATACGGGTTCGAATCCCGTTGCGACATTGACATGTCGTGTATACCCCTATACGACAAGTCTAAACGATAAGCACGATGGCTGTGAATTTGCACTGCCATGCGTAACATGGCATAGGACCGATGAAAGGCTTTGAGGTCACATCTGACATTATGACGCAATTCACCACTATATAATTCTTTCCGTCTCGGTAGTGATATGGACAAGGTGGTACGGCAGGTAGGTATTCGCTTTCGGACATTGCATTTCTGCAAACCTCGTATACTCATGAATTGTTCACGATGACCCCTTTAGCCGTGGCTGACAGGCACCGCCTAGAATAGTAAGCAACGCCACGTTGCGCCTTTCCCGCTTCTTTACCAGGAGGAACACCCAGGATATCCGTCTATAGATCTAACGGCGTGAGACCGGTATCGCCCACCATCCTAATATCGTGTCGTCCCCTTGTTGTATTTCGAATTTTCCATTTCCCTGTTATTAAACAGTCACTCTTCACGCCCCAACCTTGGCGCTAAATTTTGAAGCTGCCTTGTCGAAGAGATCGCTCTTCTCCTCCAGATCTGTGAGCAAGGGGTGCTGGGGGGCCGTCTTCTTTAGGGAGCTATGCATGATGCGTTGTCAGTATACGGCTTCAAGTAGAGGCTCTCGTATACGATAAGGGATGATGAAAGGGCGCTAGTATGTCCGCCTACCTGGTAAGCTCTGCGGGGTCCTTTCCGGTAATGACCGTTAAGACCAGTAGATTGGCTATGGCACCCGCGTAGTCTGGCTGCTTCTGCAGTGCCTGTTCGAGGGCAGACTGCGCCTCCTCGACGCGGCCGAGGTGCAGCTCGCAGACGGCTTGTGAGACCAGGGTCACGATTGATGATGTAGCGGGCGCTTGAGCTAGCTCTTCGAACACGTAAAAGGCTTGTTGGTATTTCTCTCCACCCTACGCAGGAAATGGTTAGTCAAGCGGAACTGATAACGAACGGTGTGATTTGGCGGTTGAAATAGGAGGATGTGACGGAGATGTAAAATCATGAGGGCCCGTACCAGCCGCAAGCCAACCCAAGATTCTGCCAGGTTCACTAAGAGACTATCCTGCGCCCATCTCCGCGCTGCTGCTACCTCCTTTACGGCGAGGTCTGTTCGGTTTTGCTGCAGGTGGATCTGTGTGATGAGGGCGGTGGCATCAACTGTGGGACGAATGAAATGTTAGCCACGTGTAGACAAATCCCAATTGGTTCTTGAAATAGCCGACTTCTCTTTCCAATCCCAATGGTGCTCTGGCTATATAAGGATCAGCGATAGAAAGGGGCATACTCACGACTGCCTGAGTGTTTAGAGAGGAGCGCGAGCGCCTCGTCCGACTTGCCCGCCGCCTGCAACACGATACCGCCGAGCACCTGGACGGTCTGGTTGTCGCCGGCGGACTGCGCGAGCTCCTCGACGGCCTGCACGGCGTCGTCGGTCTGGCCGAGAGCGGACTGCGCCAAGGCGGCCACGGCTGCGAACTCGGGCTCTGAGGTCTCGCCCTGCACGTCGGCGAGCACGTCCTTTGCCTGCCCCAGCGCAATGCGCGCCCTCTGCACCAAGACCCGCGCGGGGACCTCGTTCTCGGGCGACAGCGACGACGTGTCGAAGTCGATGACCTCTTGGAACTGGCCCTGGTGGAAGTAGTTGTGGATGTTGATCAGCTCGCCTTCTGCCGAGTAGGGATCCATGGCGGGCGGTCTAGGGCTTCGTGTATGGTCTGGCAGGTGGAATTAGATGTCGGATCTCGTGTGGACGGGGTGGAAGTCGCTTTATGTGCATTCGTTAACCAAATTTCTCGTTTCCTGCTCGACACACGTGGGGAGGATTAAACTTGGACAAGGGAAGATTCGTTGTAGATAAATGGTGTATACTAGGTAGATAGATAGGTCCAGGAGCTATCTTACAACGTGGAACTTCGGTGGTGGGGTGTCTAGGAGCGGCTGGCAGCTGTCGCCATCCGTGAAAGGGGTTGGGAGCCAGCTGGAAAACATGTCGCCCCATATAAGGAGACTCAAGTTTAGGGGTAAGTATTCGCAGTATAGCAGTGCCCAAGAGAGCATCTTAAAACTTTCTTTCCCCTTTCGCCTGCTTTACGCATCTATCAATTGAGCTGGATAGAAATGTACTTGGTGGAAGAGTGGTAAAATTGTGGCCTAATTCGGCTAGCGAAGAGTGTAACTCATCAACCTTAGTGCGGAGTTATCCCTTATGATTTTTTCACCCCTTTTCAGTACTCACACCCTTTATTTATCTAGGCCTATCTATGTCTCGTTAAACTACACAATGTTGGGTTCAATCTCTTGAATGCTGTCGATCCTCTTCTCTCTCTACAAGTCCCATTACTGCAGGAAATCTTTGAGCTTCTTTACTTAAGTTAGAATCTGCTTTCAGAGGTTAAGTCAGGAGTTCTATGGGGCTTCGCTTACTTCCCATCTTTTCTCTTCAATTTTCGCAGCGTCCGCTATGGTATCCAAAGACAAATTAATGAGACTCAACTTATCATTCTGGACCCACTGAATATACTGCGCTCAAGTTAGCAGGATATGTAATAGTAAAATATTGAGTAGGGATACTCGGAAAGCCACCCACTGTTTCAATAGAACGCGGCACGATGTATCTGGTGATAGTCACAGGCAAGGTTTGACCAATACGGTGTACCCTGTCGACGGCCTGTGCTTCAGCCATAGGGTTCCAGTGAGGTTCCAGGATGTGCACGTGTTGCGCTGCTGTGAAGTCCACGCTGCAACGTGTTAGCTTCGGCGGGTATATAATGCACGGGTGGAAACACGGAGAATGGTGTAATTAGTTCGCCGACTTGAGTTTTCTTACCCTTCACCAGCGCTTCCGATGCTCGCTAGCATCACTGTGCATTCACTATCTTCGCTGAATACTCTTATAGCTTCTGCTCGAGACTTTAAGCTTGATTGCCCGTCAATCCGCCGATAATTGAACCCATTCTCGAGAAATGCTTCCTCAACTTTGTCAAGCATTCGAGTCCATGAGCTAAAAACGACGCTGTGTGCTAGTAAGTATTGTGGAAAGTGCATTGGAGTCGTCATCGACAGACCTTTTGGACTTGGCCTGCTGTAGATGAAGTTTCTTCAATAGAGCATCTATCTTCGCCGAGCGTACACAGTGAGTGTCTGCCGATCCATCAAAATCCCTATGTTGCGATGCATTAGTTGGGCCATCTGTCTCTGTTTGGAACTTTCCTCGTGAAGTGCCATCTTCTGATATGAGCTCTTGAGGGGATTTTCTGCCTGTTGTTTCGACGTCGTCCACATATTCACTACTACATGACGTTAAGAGAAGTCTAGTCTCCTGATCGGACGTGCTTGTGTCCTCTCTTTTCCACGAGTCCATCGCAGTTTTGGGAAGGAGTTCCACGTGGTCGCAGATTACCCGCAATAGCGTTATAATTGACAGAATGTTGACCTGTTTCGATCGTTTACTTTTAGGGACATCATGATTCTGAGAACTAGGAATCACTATGCTTTGGATTTTTCGCTTAAAGAAGTCGTATATCTCTTGATCGCCGGAAAGAAGGCTGACCTCTTCTATCTCCTCGTATCTTCGGGGAAGGGGTGTAGAGAGATCGCAGTTTGCTTTCGTTCGACGAAGGCACGTAGCAGCGACCAGACGTCTCAATGTTTCAATTGCATTGCTCTTGGACTTATTGAAGGGCCTGACTATCCAGTAATCGAACTGCTTTTTATCCTGGAACGGATGGACCCCTAGGAAGCTGAGGAGCGCTCCATAATCGTCTAAGGAGTTCTGAACCGGGGTGCCGGTTAGACACCATCTATACTGCACGTGAATTCGACAACAAGCCGCGAAGACCTGTGACTCTCGGTTGCGAATATGGTGCGCTGGGCTCCTCGTTAGAAGGGGAAAATACTAGGCTGTAATAGAAGACTAACCTTCATCCAGAACAAGACGCAGCCAACGCTGCGAATAAAGTGGCCCTTTCAAGACGTTCTCCGACCTTAGTGTTTCGTAGGTCGTTAAGACGATGTCCATGTCGTTGAAAGACAGGCGATGCTTGCCAGAGCCGTGGTAAACCAGTGAGTTTATCTGGCCAGCATGGATGTGCCTATAGTGTCTATGAGTATATTTGCATACCGGTAGCTCATCAATTAATGACCTATACCTGTCTATCTGTTTCTGCCATCCGTATAATGCTAATATAACCACTTAACTATCCCGTCCTACTTCTCATCACTTCGAAAAGGACATACTTGATTTAGGTGTCACGATCAAGGTTGCCCTTGGGTTCTGATCCTCATCCATATTTTGAGGCAAGTCAAGACGAGAGCATATCAACGCCAACATACTGAGAGTCTTACCAAGACCCATCTCCTAGATAGGTTTTAGCATGCGCTTCATTTAGTGCATACTCATTGGAACTTACGTCTGCTATTATTCCCCCGCCTATTATATCCGGTTTGTCTCTAGCAGAGCCTGTGATCATGTGGCAGTACCTTCATTTTACTTCGTTAGTAGACATAGGGACACTTGTAGGGCAGAGCTTACAGTCCTGCTTTAACCTTGTTTGGGAACCAGAGCGATGGGAACGCGAGATTTTCTAAACGGCCGGATTCCTTTTCTATCATGAAACCAAGTGCTTTAATCTGATGCCTTCTAAATGTTAGCAATTTTTGCGCTGGTCGTTCCAGACGGGGTAAGTACTTGCTTCATCAAGTCAGCTCGCAATCGAGGACTTGGTTTCACGTCCAAATTAATCTCGATTCCATCGGCATGGTCGAACATTCGCAGTATTCTGCTCTTGGCCACGTCATCCAATATAGCCGCAGGTTTTACCTTTTCACCATCACTAAGAAGTGACAATTCTTCAATCTTAGGCATCTCTCCTCCAGCACGGACAAGGTAGTGCGGGTTAAAGTAGTCGGTACCGAGTTCGCATTCAGTCCGCATCGGATGCTGCAGGTATAGATCAGCTGTTGAGAGGAATCGACCGACAGCGGTTATGTCCGTCGACGACCCAAACACGACGATTCGTAAGGAATACTCAGAAGATTCATGTAGATTCGACTTCCCCCTTTTTACCGGGGCCACGGGCTTATCACTTCTAACTTTCGAGATAAAGGCTTTAATTTTGACATTATAAGATGTCAAAAGGTCTTGCAAAGGCGGCATAGCTAAAATACCTAAGTATTTCCCCGTGTCTTCATATTGTATCTTGAAGAGAGTCCCGGAAACTATTAGGTCTACCGGTACTGGACTGTCGAAATTTCCACCCCCTTGAGAGACGATCGGCTTTGTGACAATCTAAGCTATTAGCTACCCGCAACATTGATTATAGGTGAAACATCACTCACAACTCCAAAACATATATTCAATTGGAGTCCGTTAAATTGTCTCTGAGGTCTGGCTTCTAAAGTCGTCGGTGAGTAACCAGTCTCGGCGTTGGTAGAGTTAGTGTCAGTGCACCGCGATATCTCGTTCTTGTCCCGATATTGAAATCTATTCTCCAGTTGATCAATTATTTCTATCTTTGGGATGTAATATTGATAATTTTCGGTGTCTTCAGTGGGATACTTGGATGAAGAAAAAATGTCCGAGGAAGCCTCTGAAGTAACCTGGATGTATGGTGAGCTGGGAACTCCGGTTTCATTTACTCCGATGAATTGGAATTGATCCGATTCAATATTTTCACAGGTGCCTAGTATCTCAAGTGAATTCAATTGAGGTTCGGGCAGTGAGACCGGCTGGAATCCGAGATGTGCTGTGATATCAACGATATTGGTTCCTGGTTCACTGGTAGGTGCTATCCGATCTAAGCAAGGTTGATTATAGTAGTTAAACTGTTGTTCTGGATCCTGTCCGAACGAGTTTAAGATCGTAGGCAGGCTTGAAGAATAAGTGTAATCGGGATTCCCAAAACTCAAAGCGCTCGCTTCTCGCTGTTGATGGTGCGCTGAAGTGCCGCATGATTGGAGTGGAAGAGGGTTAAAAAATAGTGCATCAGGGGGCTGCTCTTGGCACAGCTTTTTTGAATTATCCTTAGGGTTCTGCTCTTCAAGCTCGAGTCGTCTTTTCGTTCCAGTGGTATTTTCATTCATCGTATCCTTCTCGGAGTGTGCTGTTCGATCCGTGAGTTTCAAGTTCTCGGCGGCTGCTCAAAAGTTAGCTGTGAAATTTGGGGGTGGCCAGGGAAGTGTCCTAACGGATTACCTAACCTCACCGCTGGAGGTTCTCATAGTCTGCCTTACAAGGCCTACAGAAGCCTAATCAAGGTTGTATTCGGCTTATGGAGCTGAAAAAACATGCGCACAGCCGCAATCAGTTGTCATAAAATCAGCATTCGCTTAACTACGTTACTAAATGCGGAAAGACGGAGAGACCCCTGGTGGCACATGATAGGATGGCTTGATAAGCCTTATACAGGATATTATGCCCCCTAAGCTGTTTGGTCAATCAAACTCTCTAATATGATATATCTTAACTTCAGATCAAGGAAGTCAGCGACATTGATCTAGTGGAACAATGAGTCATCTTGCATAGTTAAACGTATTACTGAGATACATATCTAGTGAGAATAGCATATAATGCTCGGATAATATATTGTAGCTTATTGGGGTGTATAAGAAGGGCCTTTGGGGCTAACAGTGACAAAAACCTTTTCAATTGGAAAAGAGGTAGAAAGTTGCGGTTCTATATAGTCCATACAGCCTAGCTATTAATACAGCTAATATAGCCATCCAGTCAGTTGTGCTATCTTTAAGTTGATATGCCGAGTTAGAGAAAAGAGAATAAAGAGATTATCTTGTATATTACGGTCAAGGACACAGTTATCCAAACGAGGCACAAGAGTGAGGTGAGGTTTAATTCTTACTAGCGCTATTATATGGGTATTTGCTACTGGCTCATTTGACACATGCTCAAGATACATTCTATGATACCTATTGGCATATGGCTAAGACTAGTATGTTTGAATCCGTAAGATATACCATATAAGCCTAGGTTCAAGAATGCCACGATCGACCAAGGCTACAGACCCCTAGATTCCTACAATTTGCCCTATTTTTTCTCGTGCATTTCCCTCACCAATTCATCCCAGGTGATACCCAGCCATTTTGAAATGCCTAATGGGCCCTTTTCATCACTGATTTTTATTGGTGATTTGTATATTTTCTGATCCGACTTCAATGCCAATTGTTCGATATTGGGATCAGCTCCATGAAATAGCATTAACTTCATAAAAGCAGCCGCTTCTGCAGTATCTTTTCTGGCCGCATGCCTAAGCGGTGTAGGCTGGTAAAGATTGCGTCGGTAGTCGACCTTAGCACCGCAGTTAATAAGGTGCCGTGCAAGGGTAACCGAGCATGTTGTCCCTGCCACAACAAGCAATGTACTTCCCCAGAATTCCTTAGCTGTCTTTGAGTTGCCGTTTTCCCATTCAATGGATCTCCACAGTTGGATAAGGAGGTCTTCTCGGGACGCATCATTAGCTGTTATCTGAACTATGCTCCGATTATTTAGCACATGTAATGGAAAATCGATGGATGAGCGTTTACTCGACTTCAACTTAATGTAATTTACCCAAGGATAAATTAGATTGCAATCCCCAAGTAGCAATGCCTCTTTTATTCCACGCTGGTAAAATTGCCACTTGCCCCTGTGGATAAGTAAAAAATACTCGAGTATTTCGACGTTTTTATTTTGGATCACCGTTGTAACCGTGTCCTCGAATGCCAAAGGGAACCTCAATTTTGAGTCGCACAATTTGACCATCGGTAAGGATCCAGACAATATGGCTGCGTCCCACATTTCTTCTGTCCACTGCGTACTCATTTGAGATGGGCTTAGTGGCATGAAAGAGAGCAGATATTCCACGTCGTCCGCTAAGCCCAATTTCGCCAGGTCCACTAAAAGCGATTCGGTAGCTGCATGGTCCCCTAACTTTGTTAGATGCAAGGTATGCTTAGTCCCTTTCGAATGAGCCCGCTCAAGATGATCATCTCGCATCTTCCCAGTCAAAAAGCCTCCATTTGCGTACTCGCAATCAGGAAAACTGCATTTCCAAGGGCGTTCGTGATTTTTTTCGTGTGAGCGCACTTGAGATATATCCACAAAGCCAGTGCGGTTGAAATCACAACTCAAGTAATGACATTTATAAGGTCGTTGGCCATACCATCGTCGTATTATGTGCTCATGTGAGTATCCATCCGCCTGATTATGAGTAAGCAAGTCCTCAACTGCTTTGAATATTCGGACAGATGATTCTGATGTTGTCAATGGGTCGAGATCTATCCAAGGGGCACCCAGGTACATGCGATGCTCCGAACCTGTACACATTTGGCGAAATCGAAGTGCCTGGCCAACTAATGCATAAGCTTCTGGATAGGCCTTCTTGGAATTATCCAAGGCCAGGAAAATCTCATCATTCTCATTTTGTTCTGAGAATCCATCTTGAAACCTTATGATACGTAGGGCCTCAAGCCGCGAACCAAGGTTTTCTTGTGGGTCGTCATGCCTAGCTGAGCTGAGATAGTCCTTTGTTAGTTGTGGCCACATATTAGTTGCAAGCCACTCCATAGTGTATGTCCCTGACAATATGTTGCGCTTGATTTCCTCATCCGAGAGGTCCAAATCGTGGTGTCCCTGCAATAGGTATGTCGTGCATCGGAGAGTCAAGTCGAGGGTAGCCGCACGGAGGTCAATGAAACCCGATATACGATTGCTAAATATATATCTAATGCGTTGTTAATAAACGGTAGTATGATATAAATTAGAATACATACTCTTTAACCGTGAAATGAACGAATTGAACATAACCATCCACAAGTTCAACAATGGGGCCGCATATTCGGACGAGGTCAAGGCTTCCACGGACATTTCCGATCTTCTCTGGGTCTTCCAGGTCAATTGCTAACGCCTGTTGAATTTCTTGAATCGTGAGTACTGTTGGTGAACAGCCAACCCATCCTAGAACAAGGCGTATTTTCTCTCTCAATGCGAAGCTATCAAGGTTGTTGACTCTTCTGAGAATTCTACCATAACTAATATCATTGTTAACTTGGTCAGCACACAAATTTGAAGAGAATGATGCACATACGCATCTTCAAGCGTCTCGGGAAATGCATGAAGTTCATCACGAATATCCCCAAAATTGTCTAAAAACCTAATGCTATCTAATACAACCTTGGCATAAAGAAACATCCCTGAACAAGTTAGTGTAGAAGTGGGATTACAATTGAGCAGATAGACTTACCTTGCGACTTAGACGCGAGTGGCTCTAGACCTAGTTCAATCTCAGTCTGTTCATCGGGCCAGAATTGGCGTTCCACAAACCAGGACTGTGTCCACTGCTTAACAAATATTTGGATACACTCTATATTCCTTTGTTCGATTTGTAAAACAGTAGCGTCTTTATGAAGAATTGAGACGAGGTCCGCTTCTGCCCGACTGCTAATAAAAAGCTTAGCGTCAAGGGATAACTTTAAAGTCCGCAGAAGCTGGGTGAGAAGCCTGCGTCGTTCTACCTCTCCAATCTCATCAAGACCGTCTATTATCAAGTAGGCTGGTCCTGTGCAAGCAAGAATTGTGACTAGAAGATCTGTGGCCCCTTCGAGCGTTGTTTTGCATTCCTCCCTACATGATTGGCAAATGACAGTCTGGAGATCGTTGTTCCCGGTGACGAGTTGAAAGATCAGAGAATGAATTATCGATATTGCTGTTGAATCATGCTGGTGTTTGTAACTCAGGAATGCAAAGGCTGTACGTTTCATTGATTGCGTTTTCTTGATTACCTCGCTCGCCAGGTATGTTTTGCCTAGGTAGAGCTAGTTAGATAGATGAAAGGGAGTTATAAAGGAAGGCCGAGACTATAGGAGGTCTCAAATATGAACTTACCGGCACCTGGTATACCTTGGAGCCACAGTACTCTTGCTTCTTGGGAAGCGAAGTTCAACCATGTTTTGAACGTTGCATCTTGCAGCAACCACGCTCCTGTGCCTTGGCAGACGAGGTGTCTCAACAAATCAAGCCTTTTGTCATACGAATCTGATGCCATATCAGTCTTGATGCGGTGATACTCTTGAGCTCTTCGTTCTAATTCCAACTTTTCGAAATTCTTTAAAGCTAGTTGTCGAGCCTGGTGTTCTTGCTGAATATGCTCTAACCGAACCTCATTCCTCATCAAACGACCATGACTCTGAATGTGTGTCATGACTACCTTGATCTTTTCCTTATGTGTAGGCCACAGTGATTCAAAAAGATATTTCCACCCTAGATGATTTGTACTGTTAGTGAACATAGCGCCCAATACACACATGTAACAACTTACGAGATAACTTAAAGAACTTCAATGCAACTAGGTAGAAGTCCAATATGTCTCTGAAGAACAGAGCCATAACCTCTTGGATTGCGACGTTCTGGTCAAACAGGGCTATTACTCGCCTGAACTCAGGCAAAAGTTCACCAATCTCAGCCATTGTGTTGATTATGGCATCGAATGAAGCTCTAAGTACGCTCGTCCACTGTAAAAGTAGCTTAATGGGTCCCCAAATCAGGGCCAGAATGTCCGGCTTCACTTGCATGAACACTTCTATCGTAGCCGCGTATTCATTCAGGCGATCGAGATACGGCGAGATTTTGGATAGATGTCGAAGGTGGCCCTCTTTAGCTTGTTTTCTTTGGATCTCATCGGTGGCGTCGTAGACCTGATCAATCGTGGTTATTTGCAACATCTCATTGTAAACCTGGTCATCTTTCAATTCGGCTTTGAAATCACTCATCGCGCTATCAAAAGCGGCTTGCACCGGGTCAAATAAAGCCGCCATTGCCATGATTGTATGGTATCGCGCGACAACATTGCTGAATGGGAAAGCTTCGATGAACGGAGAGAGAGCAATGTAGGTAGTACAGTGTCCCCAATCTGCCTCGGCGGTGGCGGTGCTAACAGCATCTTACATCCGACAATCTGATGCACGTCTCCAGCCCCCTATCTTGCAGCTAGAGGGAATATTATCAACTTATACTTCGTCCTGCCACAATGGCAATAGAGGAGTTTCAGCGTACTTCCCCGCTGAAAGACTAACCGCAATATCGTAGACAACGAAGAAAACGGATTGATTTGTTAAGCTCGAGATACCTCATCTCTACATGTTGTCGCCTAATGGCTTCTACGCATATAAGCGATGGCATGCTATTTGTTAGATATAAGGGTATTACTTTAAGTCGGAATATTGACTAAATGAGCATCCAATAACGGACCTTATGTAGGTATGCTACAGGTACCTAGGTAGTTTGCTTTTCTTTTCTGTTTGTTCCTTCATACATATCAGGTCCCTATCGTGTCGGTACATATGAATCCTCGGGTGCAGCTCAATTGACTTCCATACAGAGCATTCTCTACATTGCCTTCCCAGCCTTTCGCTCCTTCTCTAGGCTCTAGCTTCTCAGAAATGTCTCTCCCTCTTGCGCCTAGAACGGTCTCAGACAAGGAGAAGCTTCAACAGTTCCTCCATAAGAATTACTCCATCAAGTACATTCGACTCCAATGGATCGACTACTCCGGCGTGCTGCGCGCCCGCTTCGTCCCCATCGCTCGCTGCCTCCAAATCGCCAGTGGCAGGGAAACCGCCTGCATGGCCCAGAACAGCATGCTTATACCAATCTCCACCGCGCCGAAGATTTTCTCTCTTAGCGACTACCATGAGACATGGTTTCTACGCCCCGACTGGTCTTCCCTCCGTCCTTGCGGCTTCAAGGCCGGTCACGCTGCCGCAATGAGCTTTGTCGACCAGAAGGATGCTCTGATAAAATTCGACAAGTGTCCGCGCATGTTGATGGTCCGCGCTCTTGAGCAGTGGCCTACACAGGTCCTAATAGGCTTTGAGATCGAATTCGTGCTTCTGGATGGATCTAACAACGTCGTCGAGCCATTGGATCGTCTGAGCGGCTACTCGAGAACGGCTGGACTACGCGCCGGAACGTTGGATCTGGTTGAAGAGATTATTGACGCGCTCGAGCGTTCGTCCGTCAAAATCCACCATTTCCACGCAGAAGTCAGTGATCAGCTCGAGATAGCTCTGGCGCCCGAGTCCGCACTGGCAGCTGTCGATTCTCTCGTTCTAGCACAAGAGACCATTCGTGCGATATGCATTCGTCGGAATGTCAAGGCGACCATGACCCCAAAACCGACACTAACTGGACCGTCAAATGGCCTACACCTTCATCTTTCTCTCAGCCAGCCGGAACCCGCAGTAGCAGACTCGTTTGTTGCCGGTGTCCTTAAGCACATGGGCTCGCTCTGTGCCTTCGGAATGGCAAACTATGACAGCTACAACCGCTCTGTGAGCGATTGCGCGGGTGCGTGGATTGGCTTCGGTACCGATAACCGCGACCTACCAGTGCGGAAAATTAGTGACTCGCATTGGGAGTTCCGAATGATGGACGGCACCGCAAATCCCTACCTGTTCGTCGGGGCTATTTTGTTTGCCGGTTTGGATGGGGTTGCGTCTAAGACACAGTTGGTTTGGAAGGATTGCAAGTTCTTCCCTGACAGGATGGACGAGAAAATGAGGGCTGAGTATGGGATGGATAAGAGGATGCCCATCACTTTAAAGGAGGCATTAGATTATTTGAAGGGGGATGCTTCTCTGAAGACTTTAATTGGCGAAGATTTGGTCAAGTGGTTCATATCTGTCAAGGATAAAGAAGTAGAAGAGTTCGGGAAGTGGACCGATGAGCAGAGGCGAGCTCGCTTTCTAGAGTACTTTTGAAGTGGTTCTCGGCATATTATTTACGGCGTTTAGAGTCATTGAGATTATTCCGTCATGACTTCGTCCAAAGACACAATGAGAGTTTCATTAAGAGTTATTTGACCCAGCACCATATACAAACTCAAGCAGTCAAGTACAATAGATGATCTCTCCCTATCCCCCTTTCTATATGGCTAGCTAACTGAGTTTATTGCATAAACTCTACTAAAGACGCGATTCCTTAATTAGAAGGCCGCTGAGCTAACATATATAGATAACACGAACGGCAGTTTCAATTCTGCTATCTGAAGGCAACAAATCGGACTTCAACACTTGAACGTGGCGGCCCTGTTGAGCTCGGATTCGGGATGGCGGCATGGAACCCCACTAGTCATCGTTAATAATTGTATCTCTGCCAAAGGACTTATGCTGCAAACCTGCTCGTTCCCCTGTAGTATCTACATTCCGGAATACGATTAGATCGCTAGGCTGTTGATTCTCTACATAGTACCAACGGTGTTGGTCGTTTGGGTGAAGGAGTTGGTTTTCGGTGATGCGGTCCGCATGCAGAACATCCGCCTGGATGATGTCCGAGGGCTGAATGCTGGAATAGTCACATAAAGCCAGCGGCCAGTCGTTGTTAGGTCCGACCAGTGGTTTCCAGACACTTGGAGGGAGGGTTTCGTCAGCAGGGGGAACCAAGGGGAAGCTGGAGAACAACACACTTGATCATGTCATATTCCTTGTCTAGAAAGTGAGCCTCTTGACCCGGAAAAGACCCTTTAAGTTGTTCTATTGCGCCTCCAGGCGTATAGTCACTGTGTGCAACTGATGCGGGCTGTTCGTATTTGACGAGCTGTGCGTTCTCCGAAGGATAGTTTGGATGCCGCCTCCGCACCTGCGTAACCCGTCAAAGATAAGATTCCTACTTAGCTACAATCGACTTACCACAAAATCGAGGCCCTCAAATCTCGTATATTCTGGGAAATGCTTGTGAAGAATCTGTTCGAGTTCGGCTTGGTATTGCAGCTCTGCCTCCTCTGGCCTCTCAAGCGCATCCTCCAGTGTTAGGCTTGTATCCTCGTTCAGAACACAGAACCCACTAAGATTGATATCAAAGACATCTCGACTAGTAACCGGCGCTACTTGGACATGACGATCTGTAGTGATGATATTTGATCTCTTGGCGCCGCTCCGCTCGTCTACAGCAAAGTCCGCCGAGTAGGGCTTTTCAACATGGTACAACTCGTCCCGAGCTAGGTATCTAACTTTTGTCTCGAGCATGTTTCCTACCTACCTATGAGGAAGAATGAACCGAAAAATGAAATCAACTATAGATGTTGGACAAAAAGAGTGAAAAGGGGGCAATATTACGCCTAAATATGCCGCGGCCTACACAGACTAGGTTTTCTGCCTGTAGTCGAAATTGTACAGAAGTTCGACAAGCTTGCCGCTAAACATGCTTGCTGAGCATTTACCTATAAACAACCAATTATTATAAATTATCTATAGCCAAAACTATTTGTTTGTATTATATAAATCCAGAACTATTTTAAATAACTTTATATATCTTTTTTACAAGTTATGAGGCTTTACTTGAATTTCTAGCTAGCTAGCTAGGCGGCTCTAATAGCGCAATAATCCTTAGGTAGGTACTTAATCTATAGGTACCTTCTATGCACATTTGGCGGCCTTTCCGATCTCTCTTTTCTTTTTCGAACCCGGTCTTGATTCACTCCATGCGAATCGGGTCCTTTCTTCCAAGCCTTGCCTGCTGAGATTGCTAGCCCATAGCATGACCCATGTCATGTAGCTGCATGTTATGTAGTTGCATGTTATGTAGCTGCATGTTATGCCGCCATGGCCTGCACGTTAGCTGTGTCTTTGCATGTTATGCGTCAAGGTTGGCTCATTTCGATCATCTGATACCTCGTGGGTATATTGTAACCTGTGACAAATAAATAGTCAGCAAGACACCTGCAGAGAGGCGGAGTTCAGAGTGACAGACTGAAAATTAGTGTTGAACCACTTGGACAATCGCAGCAACTAGCTGCAGAATTGCAAGGAGGATCGATAGACCACCAACTATTATCACCGCCCAAAACGTGTACCATTGTAACGGGTTTCTACGGTCCCTCCACAAATCCCGCAATTTGCTCGGCTGCTGCCTTAGATTGAACTCTTGAATGGTAGCAAGGCGGGAGCCTAGAATGGGAAAGTCGTCTCGAGAACTATATGCATCAACCTCCTGCAAATTGCTCTCGTAATCGCGGCAGGAAACGGGCCAGAAAGTCTCCGGGAGTGTTTTGACCACTTCTTTGTGGGATTTGGTGCATAGGCAGGCTAGCAGCTCGTCATAGTCATAGTTGGCTTCCATCTTCTGCAACAATGCTTTCCCTACCTTGCGGGAGGCGCGGGACTGGCCAAAGAGGAGGCGATAAGACATGAGAACTTCCTGGCTCAGTTGAAGGTTACATTCAAGCTCCTCTACACCTTCGCTTTCATTGGAGCATAAAGCTCGCACCAGCCTACGCCCATGTCAGTGGCTGCACGCGTGTCTCTGTTGGGGGCTGTGATAGGGGGCCTACTCCTCAACCAACACGCCCCTATCACCTGCAATTGTGGTGAGGGCGCAAAAACTAGGAAAGCGGAAGACGGATAGTGTTCGAGTCCTCGAATCGAACTCCAAGTGACAGCTCATGTTGTCGACCCATTTGAGACGCACGTTGCCAATGGTTCGCAATGAATGGTAGTTAATTGTGGACACGAAAATGACTGCAGCCTCTCCCGTCACAGGCCTCCTCGTAGGTTGCCGACGCGCGATAGCCTTCTGAAAATTCCGGAAAACGGCTGGAATAGGACGCCGAACAAAGTCCATCTTTAAGCCTTGTTGGTCAGCAGGGAGCTGGTGGATTGCGAGCGAGGGTCCAGCCAGAGCGTCACTCCATGCCAGCTTCGGCTGGACAATCATGCTCCCCCAGCATAGTACGGCGAAAACGGCGATCAGGCAGCTATCCTGTGCGGCTCCTGGCATGATTGGGCTTCCCCCTCCACTCCCTAGCTCTACGTCTCCATCTAGTGACAGCTTGATAGACTCCCACACATCCTCTATGCTATACCCCGCATCGTCAAGCCTGCTTGTTGCACGGGATACTGCTTGAAATAAGACCCAACAGTGAGAGGTGACCTGAGGCTGTGGCAGTCCAATAGTGGACCAGATGACTGCATATTCCTCGGTGAGGAAGGGCTGGAAGCAATCTTCGAGATAGCGGCACCAAGAGGCCGTTGTCGGTAATTCTCTGACCTGCTGCATCTGCTCTGAGGTAAAGCCAAACAAGGCTTCCAAAGCAGCCATGTGAGGACCGTCCTCTGACTCGGCGCGGCGGTTCACTTTCTCCCTTTGTCCGTCACATGCTATTTCGACGTCGACTTCCACACACTTTTGAGATGGCATGATTTTAAGGCCAAACATCTTGGCAGTTAGTTGATCACCTTTGTCATGTAGAGGATTATTAGGTTAAGGAAATTGTAAATTCCGGGGAGCTCAGTCAATCTATATATTGTTCTTTGCAATATCCGGCCTTCCACGATGAAACGAATGAAACTAATATTTCTCCTGAATTCCGAACCACGCAGCGCGCATCCATCAAGGTCAAGAAGGCTTTCGTTTCAGAGGGTGAATCAGCCGCAAATCTTTAGATAGATCGTAGCCGCCGAGAATATGTAGGTGGGGTGCATCGGGCAACGCCCTACCAGGGTTGAGATATGCATGTTGGGTAAGCAAGTCAGGGGTGGCGGGTTATTGAGGCGCTGACCATTTGAAGTACCGGTACCTACGTGTCTCTAGGACTCTCCTTCCCGTCCCTGATGCGAGGAGCTCGGGCTACCGAATATTTATAGCCTGGTTCTTCATGTCTAAAACGCTCTACAAGCAGACAATCAACCCAGGTCACCAACAACTTCTTGTAGGTAAGATAAGCCCCCTCCCAACTAGTAATAGCAGCAGTCATCTAACATGTCACAGCCAGCCTCGAAGCAACTTGCACCAAAATTCAATAGCTTAAAATGCCTTCCTCCATTACCAACCTCTCTCAGCCTTGGAAAGCCTGGTACCAGGCTATTCCCGCTGGCAACCCAGCTGCCAACGCCATCTCTCTATCTGGCAGCTCTCAGGGAGCCTTGCCTCAGAAGGCTCGTCGGGTTGATCTGTCAAAGCCTAAAGAGAACAAGTCTGAGCAGCACTCGACTTGATGATGCCTCACTTCAACACCTTCGCCAGATCAGTCATTGCCAGGCAAGGACTCTTAGTACACAGACTGGATATCGTTTCAGGGCAGGAGTAGTAACACAACCACAACTTCTTTGTTTTAGCTGAGAAATTGAATTGAATTAAATTAAAACTAAATGAACGTTCGTACGCGGCCCAAATCTTGTGGCCATAGACTTGGTGATCATCGCCACCAAATGAAAACTAGATCATCAAACGCTTTTTCACAGTCAGTGTCATTTGTTGAGGGAGAACGAGAAAGAAGAAGGCGCGTGGACTCTTTGTGGAGTTTTTCTGCCTCTTCTCTCTCTCTCGGTTTCCGTGCGAGAGCTTCCGATAACTTGAAAAGCGATCTGGCGTGTTCCACGGGCATTTTCGCCTTATGCCTTTCGGTGATGACAGAAGCTTCTCGAAGGTGCTTTCTGGTTTGGTCAGAGAAAGTCGGACTTGGGAACCGGGCGCCGCATAAACGACGAGCAAACTTACATGGCAGATTCCACCTTCCCTTGATCGAGAGCTGCGCATCCCATTCGATAAACACATGCTCCGCAGAATGGATCAGAGAGTAGGTTGTCTCCCGAGATCCACTTATTGTAGGCCTGAGTAAAGTGTCTCTCTGCCGACTCAAAATTGCCGTCTGCTCGATCTACGGTCCCTAGCGAGTAGTTGGTGCTGCAGAAAGGTTAGATGGCTAGTAAGAGAGGACTACAAGATCTTACTAAGCGACCATGGCCCAGTTGTACGGCTTTGACGCCTCGAGTTGATTAAGACCGTGAGTGAGGACATCTCTTGAACGGGCATTGTACCCCGCCCAAATCAGATTGGTGCCCATTCCCCATTTTAGTATGGCAGGCCATTCCGTCTTGTCTTCACTGTTGTCCTTGGCCCAATCAAGCCAGTGGTCCCGTGCTTTCTCTTGGAAACTTACTGCTTCTGGAAAATTGTTGGTCGAAGCAATACCGTCGGCTAGGTTCTCAGCACACCATGCCTCTTCACGTAAGTTGCGTGGTTGATCTGTGCGAAAGAGGTCATAAGATAATTTGAGTTGTTTGATTCCTTCCTCGAACCTGCCTACCCGTGCTAGCACTTGTCCCCTATGGGACGCGAGCGACCCTTCGAGGTCTACCTGGATACTGTGTGGCTGGCGTGGAATTGTTGGGATAGCCATTGCATTGACCTCCGATAGGTCAAGTAAGTCATTGTATCCGTTGATTTCGATAAGATAGCTACAATCAGATCAGTTCCTCTATAGATTATATGATGTAAAGTACTCACCGTTGACATGCATTATTCAAGTCACAATATAGCATCAGTGCCGAAAATTTCGCATTAGATTTCCTTTCCTCGCAGAACGAATCCTTCAAACTGAGTACGTGTGGGAGGTAAATGGAGCACGGTTTCCACAAGTGGTACATTTGTGCAAACTCGGCATCCTTCCGCGGAAATGCGGCAGAAACCAATAGCGTCGCATCGTTGAAACTCCTTTGGCGGTCTTCAGGGCTCATAAAATGCTTGAATGACGTTTGTACAAGCCTATGAATCGAGAATGTCCGTCGTTCCCTATTGCGTTTGACCAGGGCAAGAGTCATCAAAGTCTCCATTTCGTTTGAAAAGTCGAAGGGATCCCGGCAGAATTCGAGGGAGTCGGGGAAAACACTTGGATCCTTAGGTTCAAAGAGAGCTTGAGGGATGCTGTCAGGGGAAAGGAAGGTTAGTACACCTAGAATGGCGGAAGCCCTTTCATTTAGAGATCGGAATGACATGCTCCAAACAGCATTGATCGAATTGTTGCTGAAAATGCCATGGACCGTCTGGCCGTGAACTTTCTGTGGCTGTCTCTTGTACATCTCATTGAATTCATCAATAGACCAGGAGCGGCGATGGATTAGGCCGGCCATAAGAGACAAGGCAAGAGCATGTCCACTAAGTTTGGAAGACAACTCGTATGCACTATGAACTTCGTTCTGAGTTAGTTGATTGCTAATGTCAGTTGAGAGCAAGTGCACCAAGAATTGAGAGCCTGTTTCAGCATCCCATTCTGTGATTTCAAGTCCGCCATCCGCGGGATAGAACGCAAAATTATGGTTACGAGTTGTAATGACTGCCTGGCCGCAAGAAGCGGTTGGCCAGTACGTCATCAGCAGATCAACAGATTCAACGTTGTCGAAGACCAGGAGCCATCTGCACTCTGGGTACGTTAGCGGGACACGAGAATATGGCCATACCGTCTTACCAGTGTCTTGTAGCCAATCCAAGACAAGAGTCCTATTTTGATCATGGTCTTTGGGCTGCGCATTTGGCAGCTTCAACCGCACAGCAATGTCGGTGAAGCTTTGACGGATGGTGACCTCTTTCTCACTAGCTATCCAGAACATGGCATCTAGTTCCTTGCGGTGAATTCTGGACTCGGCATACCGCAGAGCAACAGAACTCTTCCCAACTCCACCGATACCGTACAAGGCAAGCGAGCGGAATAGCTGGTTAGCATCTTGGGCTCCATTCTTGAAGTGCCTATCCATTTGGATAATGTCCTCAGTGCGATCAAAGAAGCGAGGTGTTTTAGAGGCAGGATAGATGAAACAAGGGAGAGCCGCCTGCTCTTCCGGGCCTTGCGTATGCGACAGCGGATTGGAGAAGGTCAAGGCTGCTTGTAGTTGTTTTAGGTCATCAAGTCCCGACAGCCTAGACATTTTCTCTAAACGGGAGATGGCATCGTCGATCCCAGATTTAAAGACATTGAATTGTTGTTCGAGGGGCTCCCAACCATCTACAAACTCGTTAGGCGGTAACGGCCAGAATAGTCTTGGAGCTTACCACTTGAATAGCGCAGCACATCTTCCCGAATAAACTTGATAGTTGCAACCAGCCATGCGAGCAATGAATTGGCAATATGGAAGCACGCATCTCTTAACTCTGGCAGGCTCGCCGCCTTGCCTCGATACCTATTGAGAAACTCGATATTCTCGCAGACAATGCGGAGCATACAAGGTCCTCGCGGTGCAACACCTTCTTCCGATTGAGAGAGCTTCATGTCGTTAGAACGAGAAATTCAGGGGAAGCGGAGGTTAGTAGGTACGTAGACCACAAGACCAATAAGGCCCCAGAAGATAGCATTATCTGTGGGCGGCTGTGCTTCATTGGAAACAAAATCAATAAAGTCTTTAAGTTTCTCTAGAGAATGAGCAAGCGCAGTAAGCTCTTGGAGAGCAGCGGCCGATAAGGAAGAGACGCGGGTGCTAGAGAATAGCCCTTGAACATCATCGAAAGAGCTGACAGAAGATACGCGGAGCCTGTCTTGGCGCTCTAGGGAACTACCCATAGAAGCGACAGACGCACTCCATTGCTGAGAGAAGCTTTCGGCGCTAAGAGAGAACTAAAAGTTAACCTCCACAATATGAAACGGCAAACAACAAGTGTAAACGAACTGCGTCCTACTTACGAGCTGTTCGGGTGTCTCATATCCGTTGAAGGAGGCAGGTTGCCCAGAATGTCAGTGACAGGGGGGTGAAGAACAGGGAACCTAAAAGCCTGGAGGAATGGTAGGTGCCCGGCTTATAATGAAAACTTACACTGAGTACTGTACCTATACTATGGGTAGGTAGGACAAACACTTTCTCCACCATGAGCTTTGCTTATGCATATCATCTGTAGGTAGGGATTGTAGGGCATCGGATGTTGGTTATAAGGCGTAGCCGAAAAGTGACCAATAGGTAATCGACCCGCTACGCCAATCTTTTGGCGCAGTGGTAAATCTGATAAGAAGTTTAGTAATATACGTAACAGTGCATTAGGTCCTGGCAATTTTACTGCTAAAAGCCACCAAAGAAGACGTCCTCAACGGTGTCTAATTTCCGTATACCATATGTGGGATGATACAAGCCGTCTACGAGAATGGCCACCATATTGACGAAGAGTGTGGCTGAGGGTTCCTCAGATAACCCCTCCCACCAGAGGATTCTCGTTGGAAGTGAAGAGAACACATGGATTTGGTCTCCTGATGGCTGGGACCTGACACGTCCGGCAGATCCCAATTCAGACTTTCCAGGGAATGGTGTGAAGCTCGATTGCGAACTTGTCAACGTCAAAATTGACCCCCAAAAGACAGCCCTTGTGATCATCGACATGCAAAACATCGGTTTACACAGAGCACTCGATCCGCCGTCAGCCCCGTCCATGTATGAAGCCCAGGACGCGATACTCCAACACGCCATACCAGCCGCGCGCAAGCTTGGTCTCCAGATCATCTGGCTGAACTGGGGTCTAACTGAAGATGACCTCACTAGCATGCTACCTGCCGAGGTTCGCGTGTTTGCCTTCGACTTGAACAGTGAAAAGGTCGACTACGGCTTCGGAGACAGGCATCGTGACCCCAATGACCCCGCCAACTTTATCAAGTGCGGCGAGCGACCAAACCTCATGAAATTGCCCGGCACAGAGCTTGGAGAGGTCGTCCTGGATAATGGTAGTCGGGTCAACGCCGGCCGAGCGATGATGAGAGGAACATGGAATACCGCCCTGCATGGACCCCTAGCTGACGCGTACGAAGAGGGCAAAAGAGCACCTCGTCCGGACGTCTGGATTCACAAGAACCGCAACTCGGGCCTGTGGAGCGAGAAGTCAGCGTTCGGCGAGTATCTGACGAAGGAGGGAATCCGTACCCTCCTCTTCTCAGGCGTCAACACCGATCAGTGCGTGGGCGCCACCCTACAGGACGCCCATGCTCAAGGCTTCGATACTATCATGTTGAAAGATGGCTGTGGAACTGATAGCCCACCGTACGCAAAGGCATCATATGAATTCAACTGTGCGCGGCCCTGGGGCTTTTTAACCAGCTGTAAGGCCCTGGCAAAAGCAGCGCACCTGAAGTATTAGCATGAAAAGTTTAGTACAGAGCTAAGAGAATAACTCATAATGTTGCTCAAAAATTAGAAGATACACTACTTCATAAAAGAATTTGCTTCCAATTACTCTTTTCATCTAGTCCGGAAGACATTACTAATTCCATGTGTTTTCTGCCATCACTAATTCGCAGGCCGCGATCAGGTTGGGAGCGGCATTCTATGTCATCATGGTCTTAGCACCTTTTTATTTTACTAAACTGAGTGAATAAAATGAAAATTTCTTGTGTTCATTTGCAGGCTATTTAAGACTCGGCAGGAAGCGTTGGCAAAACTTCCTGCGCTGGCTTACAGCCGGCCTATCTCGAACTATGACTAGACTTTATAGTCTGACCTGTACCCTGACCCTTGCCCTGACCCTTGCCCTGACCCTTGCCCTCAAGGAATTTATTGGTACATCGACAAATGAGAGAAAAGAAACGACGGCCCGAAGGGCGAAAGCTATGTTACAGGCAATGAATATCGGCGGATTCCACATCTCCAGCCGATGGCATCACCCCTCCTTCAGCTCCTCCTTCATGTCTTCAAGATCATCCCGGCCGTTAGCGCAGGAGACACAAAGACTACTAATCATCTCGTGGAATTTCTCCACAGGCTCATTGCCCGAGATGACGGTCCTGATATTCCAGAACGTTGGAAACAACTAGGTTGATTAGCCTCTACGTGGGTGACGGCTAGAGCCCGAGCCACTGGGAGACGCTATATTCTTGGTTAGTTAATTGAGTGCAAGCCCGGGGAATATCGATACTTACATCCTCGATGGTGCTCCTGCTGCTGGCGACCCTTCTCGAACCCATCCTTGAATCCTTCTTCGTACGCGATAGAAGCGGTGGAGTGACCGTATTGGTGAGCGTAGGGCTGCATAACATAGGTGTGGTACTTTGGGACCGAGTCTTCCTCGCCCAACATGATGGCATTTCCGACGCGTGTGTCCTCTTGGGGGACGATTGGTGTACCATCGGGGCGGAGTTTGATCATGGCACTTTGGACGCGTCGAGCGTTCTCAGCAGCCTCCGCTGTAGCGGCGAGTCTAGCCTTCTCGTCCTGCTCAGCCATCCATTTGTACTGTTTCTGTTTCATGCGACGATAATGCTCCGCCGCTTCTTGATCCTTTTTCTCAATCTCCTTGAGCTGCTCAATTTCCTTCTCAGTGTGGGGTGCCTTGAATCCAACCTTGTAGATAAAGCCGTCTTGATCCATGACGGGAAGTCGGCGCTTTGGGATGGCGTTGGGAATCGGCATCGGCTTACTGGTGGTAAAATCGGAGCGGTACTCCTCATATCCGCCTTGAGAAAACTCTCCTGGACTTCCACCGGGAGAGCCAACCTCAGAGGATGTATCGTACACCGGGGGGGACGGTCCAATGGTGGCTGCCAATTCACCGTCACTAAATCTTGAAGAAGATGGCGTCGGGCCGAAAGGGTCACCGAGAAAAGCAGGTGGTGGCCGGGTTTGAAAAGTGGTTCTCTGGTGAGCCTCTTGAGCAGCCTTCCAGCTCTCATAGGCACGATCACGAGAGTCACCAGGCTTTCGGTCCATGATTACCTAATGACAGAATGCGGAAGAAGATAGATATTGAACGCTAGAGAGAGTTAGCTTCATGATATTGGATAAACCATAGTGAGAATGAGGTGACACTTGCGTGAGGGTAGAGTCACTAACTTACCAAATTGCAGGATTTGTATGTTCAATGAAACAGTTGATTCTCTGTCAGGCCCAATCCAGACACTATGGACTTGAAGATGTGAACGGTATACTAGATCTGTTTGTTTTTTTGGGGAAGACAGGCGTAGACGAAAGTGTATGAGTGAAGAGATAGTGATGGCGCCAAGCCAGGAGGCTGAGGCAGGTCTTGCAATATAGATGGAATATGGGGCTCGTAAGGTGTACACGACGTTCCTGTCTCGTTATGTAGAGCAGTAAGAATAGGATTCTCAGTGCAGGTATATGGGCAGTGTCAAGGGGATGGGTCAGAGTTAGAAGGAAACCTCGTGGTGCGGTGGAAGATGAGCTTAGAAGATTTCAACGCAATGGCAAGAATGAGACCAACTCTCTAAGAAAACTCAGTAGAATGAGGTCTATTCTAAGTGCTGATGATGCCTAGAAAAGAGGTGAGAAACGATGTGTAAACGTGGAGGAATGTGGGAAGAGAAGTTTGCAAGATGTACGGTGGGGGAGGTAAATGGACATTGCGTATTTATTCTCCGCTTCCCTAGGCGTGTTCTTTCCCCGAATATGGAAGTTGCAAAGCGTACATAGGTACAAGAATAACGCGGCTGAAGCTGGTGAAAGCGGCTTGACGATGCCATCTGGAGTTCGGCGATGGCATCTGCGGCTTGACAAAGTCGTGAGGCCAAAGTGCGGCAGCAAGGGGCAGTGCCGAGCCACAACAGGGAGAACCCATCTCGGCGTTGCCAATACGATTTAGTCCTTGCTGAATGTGAGTGGTATGGGAAACCATCTTAGACTCAGGCAGATAATGCACACCAGAACTAGAAACAACACTATGTCAAGGAACAGCATTATCACAGCCAGTTTGATGTCTTCTTGCGTGAAGATTCTAGCTAGGCAAAACTTGTCAATAGTCAGCTCATATTCATCAAGATCATCATTGTACTAAATTCAGACTGTGACTTACTTACAGTCAGGAGTATTAACTCTGCTGTGAATTTTATGTGTAGTTTGTGTTGTGTGCGGCTGGGGTGCGGCTGGGGTGCTTTGTGAATGAATGGTTTTGTTGTTGTTGCAGACTTCGGTGGGAATATGGGATTTGATATTGGCAACATACCTACCTAGGTAGGTAGTCTAAGAACATAGCTGGTGATATGGGAATTGGTATTCCTTCTGGTAGTAGCTTACAATTTTCAAACATTAGTTCTATGAACCTAAGGCAGGAGTTATACAAGTTTTGAGGGCTCTGACCAAGTAGTCCAGGTTGACTCACGTGATAAACTCAACAACAGATCACTTAAGAGGCTATCTTTTGTAAACATAGTATTCAATACGTATTCAGAGAATCACATGTTTATTCTATGAGTCTAGATATTGATATTTCTATATTTAATTTTCTCTGCTTCTTTATATTCTCTTTCTTCTTCTTTACAACTTTGCCATCCAACCTGCCTTTAGAAATAAAGGTCAAAGTATAAAGTAGGCAATCAACATAGTTGCCATTTCTTCGACTTCTGTTATATGTCACATCACATTGCATGAGAGCTTTCAATCAAGAGTAATATATATTTCTGATGAGGCAACTTCAACTAACCTAGGTAGGAGCTGGTATCCTCCTTCAGGGAATTTGTAGACTTTCCTGAATTAGACACTTCCTAAGTCAGGTAAAGTAATCTCAACATGAACATGATCAGCTTATGTGTGCCTATTCCTCTTGTACAGTGCATGAAAGGGCTCCTTGACATAGTTCACTTTCAATAGTTAATTCCAACTAGCACCTAGGGAGCCTAACGTATGTGATGAGAAATCAGCTTTATGGGGGACAAAGTGACAGTAGCTCCAATCCATCCTTCGAGACTATGAGGCTAAGAAGTATGTAATAGCAGAGGAAGGTATGTAGATTCCTCAACACTGAGAAGTAGAACTAAAAAGGCATAGTGAGAGTGTGACATCCTATCTAAAGCAAGGCAGTCACGTTCCAAGAACATTGAAAGCCCTGTCCTCTGTAGGGATCTGCTCGGGAGCCCTCAGTGATCTATCTACCTAGGCATATGTGCTGTTCAAAATAGGCAAGCAAAAAAACTTCAAGTTGAGCAACTACATAGGTATTTCGTGTAACATCTCTAGTTTATACGTAGGGGATATGGATACCTACCCTGACTACATAGCGCGAATTGTTGCATAGGCAGCAAGTAGAGAGTCACCTACGTGTAAAGGACTCGAGCCCTAGGGGATAGTCACCAAAGTCAACATCGGTTCTAAACTGGAGGGTGTTATTGGAAAGCACAGGTAGGGATGAAAGCTGGATTGGCGTACCTAGAGAGCAAGAGGCGCTCGGAAATTGACGTTATAGTGATTGTATTGATAGATTAGATGATATTGTGAGGTATTAGCGATGAATACTTTAGTACCTCTAAGAAGATAGTAAACTAGTTAGGTAGCTAGGGTTCATAAACATATAAATATAACCATATAAGCCGTGTGATTAGCTAATATGCATCATTTAGTCTACTATTCAAATAGTAGATAAGAAAATATAGTGCGTGCTATTTTATTGGGGATGATATATTTACGCAGAAGTTTACACTTTAGAAGAACATATCTAAGGTTAATTAGTACTTATGTAACCAAGTAACGCGCTAAAACCGCGTTAAGACCAAGCAATGTACGGGCTAGTGGAATACAAAAGCCAAGCAGATGGTTCAGGTAATACTAAAGTACTCTCTACCCCGCAAGACCAGAACTAAAACCCGCTAAACCCGATTGATTACCTTAACTCCTGAACCCCTGATGCGCGACTATAATCAGCCCGCGTCTCTAACCCGTTCCTCATACCAACTCCTACATAGTACCGAGGTAATCAATCACCATTCAACCTGCTGCTGATAGCACTTATGCCTGGTCAGAAGACAATTGATCATCGGTCGCGAAGTCCGCCCCGCCGCCAAAGAGCCTGTTTGACATGCAAAAAGGCCAAGGCGCGCTGTGACTACGAAAATAATGAGATCGGCAACGGATGTAATAGGTACGTGTGTTTACATCATCATCGCGGATATCTTTTTCTCATCTAATCTGCGTCTGAGATGTTGTTACCTGATGCGACCCGACTCCTGACTGAGGCGGAGTAGATGCCAACGATTAGAAATTGCATGTAATCCCCCGACTACAAAAAGCCTGAGACGGCCGAGGCAAGTCAAGGCGAAAGATAAGCTGTAAGCATTGTCTTTACCGTCGCATGGCGGTATTTCGTATAATGGTGCAACAAGTATCCTTTTCCTCCGTGACGCCATCACTGACGAGTCGTCAGTGAGCATGCCCGTGTCTCAACGACACCAGCCAAGGTTCCGGTGGCGGATACTAGAGATACAGGGGTAGATTTTATGCCGCCTCCACCCCTGAAAGAAGTGAATGATACATCCAATACCGGCACGGTAGTTGCTTCCAGCGGCAACTCATCACAGAAGCATCATAGCATCCCTCACCATCCCAAGTCGTTACCGTTGCAACCGTGTATCTCCCATCATCTACCTGCTGGCCCCGGATTTGGGATTTCTTGGGACCAAGCCGAAAAGGCTGTCGAGGATTTTACCAGCATTTTCACGGCTCACCTTCCGTTCATAATCCTGGATCATGACATCACGGCTCGTCGATTGTGCGTCGAGAAGCCATTGCTATTTCGAGCCATACTAATGATCGCAATTGACTTTACTTCCGCCAAGAGCCGTGAGATACGAAGGAGTATCGATGCCTGGATTGGACAGCACCTGCTGGTATTGGAAGAACAGAATATAGGGGCTCTCCAGGGTCTTATTGTCTATATTTTCTGGTATGACCGATCGAACGGCCAGTTGAAGCCTACGCTAATAGAGTGGTCAGGGCAACTCCTCATTTCTATTCAGATCAGAGGGCGACGCAGTTAATTTATTTTGCCGTTGGCCTCGCTCACAGCCTCGGTATTACCAGGTAATTTCCCTCCTCAACAAGTGCCCCGCTGAGCTGACTGAGATACTTCTAGAGAGGCCAGCCCTGAAGATAAGCAAGCGAAGAACGAAAGCCAGATTAACGAGGAACATCGCACGTTTTTAGCTTGTTACTATTTTCTTTCTTTGTATGTGCTAAAAATCCATGCCACCACTTAGTTAGCATCCAATTGCTGACCACTTCCTCAGCAACTCATTCCAGTTCGGTCGACCCAACCCGCTCGCAACGAGTCATGTTCAATACTGTGTTGATTCACTTGAACGCTCAGCAGAATTGGCGACGGATTTCCTCGTCGTCAAATTAGTCAAATTTCGGCAGTTTATCGGACGAATTCCCACCGTCTACGAAGGCATTTGTGATACAAGGTGGTGTCGAGAAGTCTCGGAACATGCCTCTGATGAACTGAATGAAATTACCAAAGATCTTGATGACTTCATGAAAGATGTGTCCCATAGACATTCAAAACTATGTATGATGCCCCCTTCATTTTCACAGTATCTCTGCTTACATAAATACAGTGCTACTTTGGAGCCTCCATAATAGTGCTATCGTCCAGTTGCACCTGCCCATGACATACGTTGTTCCAGATAGCGCAGCAGTTTCGCGCTTACAGCTGGAGTGTTTACAACACTGCCTTCGAACAAGCCAGAAATTTGTGAGCATGGTGAGATCTTTCAGTCCCGATGGGCTCTTGTACGCCCCTTTCAGTACACTTACCGACCTTATCTCTATGCTTATCGCTATGTCGCGCCTACTCCTGGTGAACATTGATGGTTGGGATCTCAAACAAGCCCGGCAAAGCATGGACCTGAGGGAGATTATAGATGAGATACTAGTGAAATTAACAGAGGGAAAGAGAGTGAAAGACGTGAGGGTCGCAGAAGTCGCGGTAACAAATCCATCTAGCTACAAACCGGATGGACCAGACGAAGATAAGCAAAATCGGCTCCATGTTTTCATTAAACTGATCGAGTCAATCAGAAGCTGGCTTGAAAGTCAGGGTGTTTTTTCCCCGAGCAAGGAAGGGCCAGGACAAGAGACGAATAGCTCCGATGATACACGACCTTCTGCACACATTTATGCCAGTCCACAGAGCCCGCAGTGGAACTTCACATACTTTTTCGAGTCCATTTTACCGATGAAGCGAAGTTCAACTGCGTAGAAGAGGTTCATTTTGCATTTAGTGATCATCTTGCATTGTATTTAATAATATAACTATTAGTCCAGAAGCAATACATAGCAGTCCAAACATAGACGACGCGCCATGCCCGCCGTTTATCCAAAATAATTAAGGGAGCATTCTGAGTGTCGTTTTGGGATCCGAAGTACCAAAAGAATGTGTGAATTGGGTAGTCATATTCGACACCCTTCATTGAATTCAGTGGAACGCTCACATAGCCACTGTACGATGTGGCGTTACCGCATATTGCTGCCTAGAGTCGGGAAAAGAGGTAGTCAGTATCTCAACATTATAAGGAGGGGAGCAGGGGGGCAATGCTTCCACACCCAGTCATTAGGGACATACAGGAACTTCATTGTATGTGATGTCAACGCCATCGAAGACATCGGAAGAGATAGTTGTTGTTTTGTCGTGCTCGCCAGTATGGTGCGCTATACTACTCAATACGCCGCACCAGAACGGGAGGATAATGCGCCACCAATGCATAATTTGGGCTCTGAAGAGAAAAACTTCGGTTTCTAGTATGCTGCTCTTATTGTTCTAGTTAGGGTTAAAGAGCGTAATTATATGCTAGGCCATTGTTGAATAAACTCTTCAGCTTATTATTTCAGCTAACTCGGTTGAGGAAGACCTTCATCTCACCGAAGCCGGCGAATGTAACTATCTTTCCTCAGCTGCCAAGGATTGTTTCACAGCATATACGAATCGACACACGTAATATATGCGCACGATTACACATTTCACGGCAGTCTTGTAGAACCATCAAGGGTGATTTCCAACTTGCATGTGTTCGGTTACTAGCGTCCCAGAGTCACCGTTTTGGTGAGCTGCTACACTGCAGATGACTAGGATCGATGTAAAGAACCTCCTTTCCCCTTTCTTCCCCTCGTATCTTTTCGAAGCGCCACCGAGTAACATTTATTTCTCGCTTGACTCGTAGAAAGATGACGCACGCAGAGTGATCATCTGTCAGGGGATTTGGGCCTGCTGCAGTTAGGTAGCGGGGTATAGAGGGCTTAATAGACCAGATAGGTGGAAAAGGAGTAATCAATTAGTTCCTGAACTTGCCAATTTTAAGTGGCTTTGCCACCCATATATTAGTAATCGAGTCATATTGGGTCACAGAATAGAACTGCAGCGCTAAACCGGTACACTACTGCAAAAGTAGAATGTTATCAAGTACCGTGGCATATCCTACCTGCAGCGTTATGTCGAAATATACTACGGTACACACGTAAAACTTCGTACGAACTGTAATGTAGACGTTGGAATGTGCGACTGGAGGAATCGCCCAAAATACCCTGCGGCTGATGGAGATTATATCCTATCCTATCTACAACCTTCACTTAGCTACGCGTGCAGAACAGAGTAGGTTGGTTGGATAGGTGTATTGGGGGGAGAGTGAGCCCTAATTCGGACTGACCAGGTAGGCATGACGCGTAAAGGGCTCGAATAAGCTGCCCATCTAAGTACCTATGCAACCTATGAAAAAGCAAAAAATCAACCCAATCGCAATCCTCCCCTCCTTCCAGCCTATAGGCACCACTACCCCTAGCGCTAGGGACAGCGAAACCGCGGCAAAAACAGCCCCTTTACGCAGTATATGGGTTGCCAAGTGGCGCTAGCCCTGTTCGTAGTAGAACCCTTCAAGAACGACTAATACCCTTAAGCGTTGACGTTCTTGGCTCGGGGACAGGGGTAGGCTAGAGCAGACCGCACCGGGACGTTCCTCGTAGCAGTACCAGGATGTGCTCCATCAACCCAGGCCAGTTTCAACCCCTTCTCAAATAATAGGCAGTGGGTCGAGCCGCCGAAATGGAACATTCCAATCTCCTCGCCCTTTTCTACCTGTTGTGGGAGACTCTGCCGGAATTTTTCATTAATCTCGCAAGTCGATACATCTGACATGCCAATATATACAGCGCCCACGAATCCGATATCTGGGTCATCCGTTTTGAAGATGTAAACCGCTCTTGTTGCGACATGACTGATGTAACCCTGAGCTTGGTCACTACAATGACTTGTGTTAATAGCTTTTTCCTCAACTGTGCATGCCTCGAGAGCTAAGGTCATATGTTGACTTGATTATGAAGATGTAGCTCCTATGACTACACAAAAAGGATGAGAAACAATGAGTGGTTTCACTTACGGTGCAGCTGGATCAGGGCCGTCTTGACTGCTAAAGCCAGTGATTGTGGGCTCCGAGAAATATGTGCCATCAATGACCTCGGCGTAGCAAACTTGCCCCTTTACAGGAGAGTGCCAACGATGGTATGATGTTGCACTTAGGAAAGCATGATAGACTGTACCGCCAACGAATTTGCTTACATATTCGGGCTTGGAAGGTATCATCTCAGCTACCGAGTATGGTTGACCCTTGAGCCAGAAGGTATCGTGCTACTCAGTATGAGGGGGTTAGTAATTGTCTATAACAAGGGCTGTATGTCAGGGCTTGGAACTGAGTGAAAAGAGGGACCGGGGAGTACGTCTCAGAGTAGAAGCTCCCAGGCTATAATTGACAAGAAGCTTTTGGCGTGGGGACACTGTGAATAGGAGAATAAATAACTCATAGCTACTAACCTCCTTGACGTTCGTCTGGAGGGCAAAGGGTTTCGATTCGCATGAGCTTACGATCCATTTTGGGTCACCTGGTTCATGAACTGGTCGGCGGCTATCGAGAGTATTGAATTCCCTAACAAAAAAACCATCCCATGACTGAAAGCCCCAATGATCTTTGGACGGATCGCAGTCGAAGATCTGGGCGAACTTAAGCGTTTGGCCCTCGAGATTGGCGTCATCTTCAAGTACTTTCAGTGCCTCCGAGCTTAGCCACCCACCCGACTCCTCGGTAATCACCTTTAGAGACACTTCCTTTGTAAGGACGTTATCTCTCCAAGCGTTCAGAATGTCCTTGAGTTTTTCGTTGACCTGTGGCTCTAGGAAGAAGGCATACCCACTTGGGGTAGCCATGGGCCAGTCGAGTATGGCGTTAAAAGGGAATCCAATCAAGCCAACGTCGTATTCATGCATACTCCACTCCGGTACCTTCTTCGTCACTATGCAATGAAATGCATGAAGCAAGCAATTAGCTCAACTGCTGGGGCCACGATTTGCCATTTTGGGAGAAGTCTTAGCTCTTGAGACATGTCTCGGGAGTTGTCTTTAGAGTATAGTTTTAGCTCTTAAAACATGTTTCAGAAGCTGTTTTAGGAGTATATGCCCGTACATGTATGTTCTGGCTTCGACTTGCTATATATGGGCAACTTTTTTTGGCGCCTGACTTATATTTGCTTATTTTTATATATGCATTTATATATACCTTTACATTGTAGTACTTCTGCGTTTACTTAGGTATATTGCCTTATATTTGCTTGTAGATATATTACATATAGTATTATTAAGGCTGCTATTATTAACTAAAAAAACAACCTATTTTATTTACTTTAATTTACTTACTTTAATTTATTTATTTATTTTAACTTATTTACTTATTTTAACCTATTATATTTATAGCAGTTTAATTTATTTATAATACTTTAATTTATTTACTTTAATTTATTTATAGCACTTTGATTTATTTATAGCAGTTTAATTTATTTATAGCATTTTGATTTATTTATAGTACTTTAATTTATTTATTTTAATTTATTTATATATATTGCTTAATAGTTTTATTGTTTAAAATAAAGCTTAGTTTTTGTTTTATTAAAGCTAAATATTAATGCTTATAATATTATAAAATTACTTATAATAATAATTGCTTTATATTATATATTAAAATAAAGCAGTGTAATTGCGCAAAATTTACTATAATACTTTAATTGTAAGGAAATAAGTCATAACTTATGCATTTAAGCAATTAGGCCATATATAAATTAAGAAATTAAACGATTAATTAAAAGGCTATTTAATAATACAAATAAAGCAACTATAGCTAGTTTTTATAATGTTAAACATATTAATTAAATTTATACTTTAAAATTTAGCATAATATTTATACTTTTATTTTTACTATATAACTTAGCTTAAATTTACTTTAATTAGTTAGTTAGCTTATTTAGCTACTTTATTTTATTTTAATTTTTTTTTATTAAAATATAGCTGCTTTTAGTTTATTTTAATATTTATAATTATAAAGTTTTTTATTTTTATTAACATTTTTTAAATAAGGTTAATATTATTTTTTTTTGCTTATTTAGTTTTATAAGTTCTTTTTTATTTCTTTTGCTACGTTTAAAAGTAGCTTAAGCTTTAGCGCTTATAAAAGTATTATAGCTTTATTAAAACTAGTTTTAGCTTTTTTATATATTTAAATATATAAGCAAAAGCTTTTAAAAGTGCTTAGCGTTTTTTTTATAAAAATATTTATAAAAAGTTTATACTTTTTTTTTTTTAAACTATTAAGCTTAGCTAAGTTTTATACTTAGCTTATTATATTTAAAAAAAAAAATATTTGCAAAAGTATTTATAGCAAAATAACTTTATACTATTAAAACGTTTTTATATTGCTTATAATAGGATTTTTTTAGTATAACTGTTAGTTTTTTTTGCTAAGAACTTTTTTTGTGCTTTAAAGTAAAAAGCACTAAAAAAGTAAAACAATTAACTTTTAGTTTTTTTTTTAGCGTTTTTTTTTTACTTCGTGTATTTTTAGCGTTTAATAATAAAAAAGCTAACTTATTAAACCTAAAAAAAATTACTTTTAGTTCTTTTAAAAAATAATAAAGTTTAGCGTTTATTAAAGGCAATAAATATAAATCTTTTTGTAATTTAAAGCTAAAATATTTTTTAAAGTTTGCTTTTAAGAATTAAATAAGCTATTTATAACTTTTTTAATTATTAATACTTTTTTTTAAATATTAGCTTATTAAGTTATAAAACACGTAGTATAAATATAAAGCTTTAATAAACTTATATATATAATTATTATGCTAACAAAAGTAAAAAAATATAAAATAGCTTAATATAACCTTTATATTAAAGTGTTTTATTATTTAATATTTTTGCAATTTTTAAAAAACTTATTTATTATTTTTATTAATAGCATATTTAAAGTTTAAAATATATGCTATTTTTAAAACAGTATTAATAAAAATAATAATTTAATAATTATTTAAGCAATATTTTATTATAAAATATTTTATTTAAAAAGTTATAGTAATTATTACAGCTTATTTTATATTTTGCTAGTTTATAAAAAGATTTTTTATAAACTAGTTATATTTAAGTTTAATACTTATTTTTAAAGCTTTAGTTTTTTTATTTATATATAGCTAAAATAATATGTTTAATAAAGCTTTTATTTTATGTTTATTTAGTTATTTTTTAATATTTAGCTTTATAAAAATATTTATAATATAAACAGCTTTAATTTTTTATTTTATAATATTTATTTTATAAAGGTTTTTATAGTAGCTATAAATAGTAAGCTTTTTTTAATAATTTAAATATTTTTGTTTATACTAATAAGTTTTTTTAGCAGCTATTTATTGTTTTAAAAAAAAAGTTTTTAGCTATTATTTCTTATTATTTTTATGTATTATTTTTAAAACTTTATTTAGCAAAAAACAATAAACTAGCTTTTATTTATTATAAAGCTTTAATTTATTAAAATATTTTATGTTATTATTTTTTTAATAGTAGTTTTTTTAAGAATTTTATAAATAATAATTGCTAAATATTTAGTTTTTATATTATAAGTTTTTATTTTTTATGTAGTTTTAGCTTTATTATTAAAATTATTAGATTTTTTATAAATATAATATTAAACTTATTAAAACAAAAATTGTTATTTTTATAATGTTTTTTAATTTTAAATAAATATTATATTAATATTATAAAACTTTTTATAGCTATAAATTTTAATATTTAATTTATAGCTTATAAAAATGCCTTTAAATATTTAGTTTTTAGTTTAAGCATATAAAGTAACATTTTATTTACGTTTATTAAGTAGTTCTATATAGCAAAGTATATTATAAAAGCTTTTTTTTAAAAATTAAGCGCTTTTTTATTAAGCAATAAATTAAAAGTATAAAAAACTTTTATTAAGATTACGTATAGTATAAACTACTAATATTTTAATGCTTTTTTATTGCAATACTTTTTATATATTAAATATATTGCTTTTTTTTATATTTATTAAACTAAATTTAAAAATAAGTTTTAATAAGTTTTATTATTTTTAAAAAACGTATAATTAAAGTGCTTTTTTAGTACTACTTTTTTTTTTTTTTTTAAGTTTTTAAAAAATAAACTTTTTATAAAAATTATTTCTTTTTATATAAAATAAAATTTTAAAACAAATTTTAAAAAAACATTAACTAAAAAAAGTAATATGTTTTTTAGCTAAACATTTTTTATATTTAGTTTTTTAATTTATAAAAAAAGCTAGCAAGTTAAATATTTTTTATACTTTAAACTTTTAATAATTATTAGCTTTTTTTTAAAGCTATTTTTAAAAAGCTTTTAATTTTTAAAAAAAGGCTTTTTATAATTAATAGTTAAGTTTATATATATATGCTTATTTTTTTTTTTTTTGCTTTTTTTTTAAAGTTTACTATTTTTTGTGTTAATTATTAGTATGCTTTAATATTAAGTGTTAGCTTTTTAGAACTTTTAAAAAAAAATGCCTTTATTTTTAATTAATTTGCAGTATTAATAACTTTCTTAAAAATAAAAAATATAATAATTAAAAGCATATATATATAATAAAAGCAATCTTTAATAATATTTAAGCATATATATATTTTTGCTATATTTTGCAATTAAGTAAAAAATGCAAACAAATTAAAAATTTTAATATAAGTTAAAAATATAAAAGCAAATAATATAAAAAAATATAAAATGCAAGTATTAATATTAGTATTACTTGCTATATATAGTTTAATATTTTTAATTGCTAATTTAAGTTATTATTTTTTAGTAATTACAAAATTTCTTAAATATAAATGCTAAAAGTATTTATATTAAATACAAAAAATTAAAACTTATTAAGTAAATAAAATAGTAAAGTTAAGTATAAATAAAAAGTTTAAATAAAGCAAATATAATAAAAAAAAAGCTAAAATATATATTTTTAAACTAACGTACTTTTTTTTTATAAACTTACTATATTATTTTTAATTTATTAATTAATTATTTTATTGCTAAAATAAATTATTAATTATTAAATGCTTTTATAACAATTATTTTTTATATGTTTATATTAATATTAATTAAAAAATAAGCAAATAAAGTAGTTTTAATTAGTTAAATAATTATTTTTTAGCTTTTTTTTAATATATTTATAACTTATTTTTTTTAAACATTTATTACTATTAATAGCAAAATAAATAACTTAAGCTTTAGTAAATATAAAAAAAAAGCTTGTTTTTTTTTTTAATCTGTTTTTTTTTAAGTAGTTTTAAAGCTTAAATTTTTTTTGCAATTTTTTTTCTTAGTGTTTAAATCTTTAAACTACTTAATTTATGCTTTTATTATAAAGTTTTTGTTTTTAAGTAATATAATTAATGCTTGCTTAATTAAGCATTTAAAAAACAATTTTTTTGTTATTAATAAAGTTTTTAATAATTAAAAAGCATTATAATAATTAACTAATATTTAGGAAATTAATACTATTTAGCTAATAAATAGTTATATTTATAATATTTAAAAAGTTAAATTTATTAATAAGTAATAAAATATATATATTTTTTTTTTTTTTAGATTTTGTTTTTTTTATTTAGCTAACTTTTTTTGTTTTATATAATTAAACATTAAACTATTTATAAATCAAAATTTTTAGTAATAACGCTAGCAATAAATATATTTAATAAAAAATTAGTTATAATTTTTTTTATATATATTATATAAATTAATATATTTAAGCTAGCTTTAATTAAATAAAAAAGCAAAAACATTTAAAATTTTGCTTATTATATATAAAAGCAACTAAAAGCAGTTTTTAAAGCAAATATATATATTAGATTTTTTATAACTTTTACTAATTTATAGCTATATTTATATAGCTATTTAAAATATAAAATGTTATGTTTTATAAGTATTATAAACAATTATTAATAATAATTAAAAGCAAAAAGTATATAAAGCTTTATTTTTTTTTTTTATTATACTATTTTAAGTTAAAAGTTTAATATATATATTAATTATATATTTATTATTTAGTTATAAAACTGTTTATTTTATAAGTTTAAAAATAATATAGCTAAATATTTTAAAATTAATATAATAATTATAATAATTAAAAAAAATCTTACGTTTAAAAACTTTAAAAAACAAATAGTTTTAATTAAAAATACTTTTGTTTGCTTAACTAAAAAAAAAACTAAATTAAAACGTAAATTAAAACGTTTTTTTTAAACTAATTTTATTGCTTAGTTTATTAAGTATAATATTAGTAAGCAATAATTTAGTATTGCTTAAAAAATTAGCATAACGCTTAAGTATTTAAAAAAATAGCTAAAAAAATAAATTAAAATAAATTATATAAAATAAAATAAAATAAAAAAATTAAACAATTTACTTATATAGTAATATTTTCTTTAATATAATTTACAATTATTTTTTTTTATTATATAGCTTATAAATTCTTTTTTAAGCATAATAAATAAAAAAAAAATAGTTATTATATAAAAAGTTAAATTATAACATTTATAAAAGCAAATATATAAAACTTTTATAATAAAAAAATCAAAAATATACAAAATAAAAATTATTAATACTAAATTATTAAATTTCCTTTTGTTTTTTTTTTAGTTTTTATTTCTTTAGCTTTATATAATTAAATAATTTTATTTAATTTTTTATAGCAAAATTTTATTTTTGCTAAGCTTGCTTTAAACTTTACTTAAACATTTATTATTTTATTAAATGTTTATTATTGCTTAATTATAGCTTTAAATTATTACTAATAGTTTAAATATATAAAATATAAACTAGTAACTTTTTAAAATATAATAATAGTGTTTTTTGCTTTTTAGTAGTTTTAAAGTTTTTTTTAAGTATTAAATAGTTTAAACTAAAAGCAAAAAAAACTATTTAGTTTTAAATAAAAATAATAAAGCAATTAAAAGTAAAAAAACTTATGTGTAAGCATTAATGTAATAAAATAAACTTAAGTAATTAAAACTAATAAGTAATTTTTACTTTTGTTTTTTTTGTTTTTATGCATTTTTAAAAAAAAACAATAATAATTTATATTAAGATTAAACTGCTTAACTATTTAAAAAACATTAAAATAAAATAAAAACTTATATTTTTAGCATAATAATAAAAGAAGTGCTAATAAATTAGCTATTATAAAACTAATAAATATAAAACTAATAAAAAAAAAGCTATAAAAAATATGCTTAGTTTTAAGCAAAAAAAAATAGTTTTATATATTATAACTTAATTATATAAACTTATATAATTAGTAAAAATAAAAAACAAAACAATTAATAAAAAAACAAAAAGTAAAAAAAAAAAAATCTATTGCTTTAGTTTTTATTAGTTATTACTTTTTAAAGCGCTTTATAGTATAATAGCTAAAAAAATAAAATAAACTATTATATTTTTTAATACTTAAAATATTTAAAGCACTAAAAGTTATACTGCAGCTTTTATAAACTTAAAAAGCTTTTATAATTTATTATATTTTTTTTGCTTTTTATAGCTTAATTATTATAGCTTTAATTATTAAAAGCTTTATTGTTTTAATTTAATCTTTAATAAATAGCTATAATACTAATAATTTATATATTAAAGTTAAAATTTTCTAGTTTTTAGTACTTTTAGTTATTTTATATAAATTGCTTTAATTTTTTAAAAAAAAACAACTTTTTTAATTTTTTACTAGTTAATTCTACTAATTAGTATTATTTATAATTAACATTTTTTTTAACTTTATAAAAGCTAATTTATTTATATAATAGCTTTTTATTGTTAAACTTATTTATTAAAAGCATAATATTATAAAAAAAAACAAAAAAGCTTTTTTTAAGCAATTGCTTAATTTTATAAGCATTTTTTTAAAATTTAGCTTTTATAGCTAATTTTTTTTTTTTAGTTATAATTGCTTTAACTTTTATAATATTCTAGTTATAGCATTTTAGCTGCTTAACTTTAGCTTTAATAAAATCTTTATAAAAGGCAATATTTTATTATTTAATTATTTTTTATATTAGTATTATATTTTTTATTAGCAAAATTAGCATTTTTTTATATATTAGCTTATATAAGCTATAGCTATAATAATACATAAAAATATAATTTGCTTATATTATTAAGTTTAAATATTTTAGCTAATTTTTTTTAGTTTTATTTATTATTTATATAAAGCTTTTTTTTATTAGCTTATAGCTTTTTTTAATAAAGCTTTAAGCTTAAAAATAATAAGCTAAGCTATAATTTATTTTATAGCTTAAAGTATTTACTACGTTTTTTATTTCTTTTTTAAATTTAAAGCTATTATTATACTTAATTTTTATAAAAACTTTATGCTAAAATATGATTTTTTTTTTAATAAATTTAAGTATTTTTAAAAAATCTATATATTTTAAAAGTTTAGCTTTTAAATAAGTTATTATTTTGCATTTTGCTTTTATAATAGCTTTAAATTTATTGCTTAATAATATAGTTTGTATATTTATAACCTAAAAAACTAAAAGATTTAAAGAATAATTAAAACAGTGTTTTTTAGTTTTTTTGCTATTAGTAAATTTTTAGCAATTAAAACAACTAGCAATTATAATATAAATATTTTAATAAAAGCTTTTTTAGTAATATTTTTAAGTTATTTATTAAGTTATAAATATTTAGCTTTTATATATTATTTTTTTATAGTTTTTTTTAATAAAAGCTTTTTAGGTTTTTTTATTATTAATAACTTTTTTTAGTATTTTTTTAAACTTTGCTTTTTTTTAAAAAGTAAATTTATTAATAAAAAATTTAAAAGCTTTTTTTTTAAAATGTTTTTGCTTCTTTTTTATTATAAGTTTTTTTAAAACTCGCTTAAAAACAAAATATTTAGCAATTTGCCTGCTTTTTTTGCTTTAATTTTCTTTTAAGTATAGCAAAAGTTCTATTTTTTAATATACTAAGTTTTTAACTAATTAATTGTTTAATTTCTTATATGCAATAATAATAGCTATTATATATAATTAAAAATTAATAAAATTTTTTATATTTTTTTTTTAATAATTATTTAACTTATTTAATAGCTTAAAAAATTTCCTAAAAAGCTTATTAATAACTATATGTTTTTTTTTTAGCACATAGTAAAATATAAAATTAAAAGTCTTTATATATGCTATTTATTTCGTTAATTAAATATTTAGCAATACTAAAAATCCATTATTTAGCTAAGCTATAAAAACTTTTATATTAATTTTTAAATAAAACATAATTTTATAAAAATAGTTATATAACTTTTAAAAAGTTTTAATAATAGCAAATTCTTTTAGCTTTATAGTATTATATTTTTTTTTAAGGCTTTTTTATGTTTTAAACTTATATTTTGTTAGTTTAATAGCTTTATTAATTTTTTAGCATAAAATAGTATTTTAGCTAGTTTTAAAAACATTTATTTTTAGCTAAATAAGTTTTCTTATATAATTAAAAGTAATAAAAATAAAAACTGTTATAATAACTTTTTAAAGCTTTTTTATAGCTTTTTTTTGCAGTTTTTTAAAGCAAAACAGCTTATTTTTTTATAATAAAACTGTTAATAGTTTTGTAATTATAGCATACTTTTATATTTATATTTAGTAATATACCATTATTTCTAAAAAAAATCATACTTTTATAATATTTTTATAAGTTTTTTACTTAAGAATTTTTATTATTTTTGCTTTTATTAAACTTTTATTATTAGTGCTATATATATAACTAACTATTTTAATTATTTGTTTTACTTATTTGCTTTTTAGTGCATTAACTATAATTTTAGCTAGCTTAAAATTTAATAGCATAATATTAAAATTCTTAAAATATTTTAATATAAACTGCTTAATATTTAAAACAACTTTATAATTATTATATTTAGTAATAAATCTTTTAACTACTATATTATTAAAGAAAAGTTTACATTTTATTAGTAATATATTATATAAAACCTTTAATAATACTTTTAAAAATTAAACTATTAAATTTATTGCTTTTTGCAAAAAAATAATCATTTAAAAAAAGCTTATTAATATAAAAAAAGCAGTTATTATTTAGCTAAAAATAAAAAGTAATATTTAATTATATCTTAAAAATAAATTAACTATAAAAATTACTTTATATATTGCAAACTTTTTAAAAAACTTATTATAGCTTTAAAAAAAATTAGTATTATATATAATAACTGCATTTATTTTTGTAGCTAAATTAATTAATTAAACCTTTTTACTTTTTTTTTGTACTAAAAACTAAGCGTTGCAATATAAACTATAAGCTTTTTTAAAAACGCTATATTTAAGTTAAGTTTTTAAAACCTCTATAGTAATATTTTTTAAAAGCTTAAAAATTAAAATGCTATAAACTTGCTATGCTTTATAAAAAACTGTTTTAATTTTATAAAAAGAAAAGATTTTATTATGTATTTTTTTTATTTTAAAAAAGTCCTAAAAAAGTACTATTTTTTTGTAATATTATATTTTAGTTAGTAATGCTGCTTTTTACTAAGTAAAGTTAATTATATAAAGCTTTTCTAAAAAAATAACTAATTATTTAATAATTAATTAAATATTTTTAAAAATAGTACTAAAACGTAAATATATATTTTAATAAATGCTATTTTATTAAAATAACACAAAACCTTTTAAATAATAGCTTGCCTTTTTTAAAGCTTGCTTTTTTTACTTATAAAATCTAAGTAAAACAATGCTATTAAATAGCACGTTATCTTTAAAATAAATCTTTTTATTTTTTGTTTTATATATTATATTTAAAATTATTATTTTATTTCTTATTAATTTGTTAGTTTTTAAAGCTTAAAAAATTAATAATGCTTAAATTAAAATTATAATTAAGTTATACTTGCTTTTTAATTTATATATAAGATTTTTAGTTTTTATAATTGTTAATTTTTTAGTGTTTTTTTACTTTAGCGTTTTTTTTATTGCAATTAAAAGTATTTTAAGTAGTTAATTATTATTAAAAATAGCACAAACTTTTTTATTGTTTTATATTTCTAAATTTTCAAAAAGTTCGATATTTTATATAAAAAAAATTAAAAAAGCTATTAACGTTATATTATTATATAGGTTTTAATTTTTTTAAAAGTTTGCATTTATATATTTTTTTAAACTATATTTTTTTAATTTTTTTTTGTTTTTTTTTGCTAATTATTAGATTTCTTATTTAAAGTCTAGTATTTTTGTGCTTTATATAGCTTATTTGCTAAGCTAATAATTTAACAAATATATATTAGTTTTTTAATTGCTAATATTTTTAAGCTTTTAAACTTAGTTTTTTAATATAGTTTATTATTAATATAATAATTTAATTAGTTTTAAGTATTATACTAGCTATTATATAAAAGCTTTAAAAATATAAACTTATTTATAATTTTATAATAAAGTTTATTTTTAGCAATAAAAAGTAAATAGCTTATTTTTTGCTAATTATATATAGCAAAAAAAGCAGCAATTTTTTATTTATTTAAATAGTAGTTTTTAAGCATTTTATATATTTAATAAAATTACTAGTTTAATTAAATCTTTTTTAGCTTATATTTATATTTTTAGTAGTAAAACTATTTTTATTAATAAATAAATTTATAATAATACTAAACTATGCTTTAAAATTAATAATTTTAATAATATTTTTTTTATAAATTTTGTTTTTTATTTTTATAGTAAGCTTTAAGCAAAGCTATATATATTCTTTTAGTTTTATAATGCTTAAAAATATAGCTAAAATACTTTGTAATCTTAGTAGCAAAACTAATATAAAGCATAAATTTAAAAAGCTTAAATATTTTTAGTTAAAATAATTTATTAAGCTTAAGTTTTTTTTATTATAAAATCTATACTTTAATGTTTTTTTAAATAAGTTTAAGCTATTATTACTAGTATAATTATTATATTTTTTATAAATTTTTATTTTAAAAGGGTTAAAAGTTTAATTAGCGCTTTTTAAAATTATTAATGCTAGCTATATTAGCTTTTTAAGCTTTTTTTCTTTTTTTAGCGCTATTAATATAAAGTTAGCATAAAGCTAAAGTTTAGTTAAAAATATTACTTTTTTTAAAAGCAGCATAAGTATAACAATTAGTAACTTTTGCTTTTTTAAGTTATTTTTAAATAATAAATATATAATATTACATTAGTTTAAAATCTTAAAAAGCATTTTATTAAACTTTAGCTTGTTTTTTAACGTTTAAAAATCTAAAGCAATATAAGTAAAAAACAACATTATTTAATTATTTTATTAGTTTTAATCGTAAAAAACCTTTATTATTTTATAGCGTTGCTTTTTTAAAAAAGCAGCTATAAAGCTAAATTAAAGCATATAAGTATATATAATAAAACTGTTATATTTTATCTTTTTATTTATTTATACTATTAAATAATTTAATAAAAAGCTAGTTTTGCAAGTATTACTAAATAATCTATGTTTACTAAGCTAATTAGTTAATTATAATATTAGCTAAGAATTTTTTTATGCTTTTTTAATTGCTAGCTATTAAGATTTTATATTTTTTTCTAAAAAGTCTACGCTTTTATAAAAAAAAGCATTCTTTATGTTTATTTAAGTTAAGATTTTCTGTAATAAAGTTTTTAGTTAAGCTTTATATTTTAACTTATTGCTTTTTTTTTTTAAAATAAGTTATAATATATTTAATTTAATTTGCTAGCTTAAACTTTTGCTAAAGTTATTTAAAAGTAATAGTATTATTTTTAACATTAGCTTAAAAACTTTTGCTGCTTTAAAATATAATTTAGCTTTTATTTAAGCAATTGTTTAAATAAAAACATTAAAGTACTTTAGAACTTTTAGTATAAAGTCTTTAAAAGTAATATTTGTTTTTTTATTTAAAAAGTTTTTAGATTTTCTAGCTTATATTTTTTCAAATTTTAAGCTTTTTTTTATAAGTTTTGCTTTTTAGATTTTTTAAAGCTTTTAACAATTAAAACTTTTTAATTTTAATAAAATATTTTGCTTATAAAAATTATTATTTATTTATATATTTTTAGTATTAAGTTAAATAAAAAACTTATTATTATCTAAATAAATTTTTTTAATTGTTTAATTTATAAAAAGTTCTTTTTTTTGTTTTTTAGATCTTTTTTTATTTTTTGTTTAATAAAAAGCAGCTTTTTTAAATAAAAGCTTATAACAATTAACTTAAAACATATTTACGCTAATTTTTTTGCTTAATATATAGCTTTGCAAAACTTTAGTATTATTTGCATTATAAAAAGTGCTTTATATAAAGTTTTAATTAATTATAATAAAGCTATTATTTAGCTTGCTATTTATTAAGTTGTTTTTTTTAATATTGCAAGCTTTTGCTAGTTTTATTTTATAAAGCATACTAATTTAATTATTAAACTTTTTATTTAAAATTTAGTTTAGCTGCTTATTATTTAGCTAATAAAGTCTTTTTTTTTTTTAATTTTTTTGTTTGCTTTTTATTTTAATATTTAAATTTTTATTATTTAAAACAAAGTTTTTTTTCTGCAGTTAATAATAAGCTTTTTATTTAAATGGCTTATTATTACTTAAAACAAAGTTATATATCTATTTTAACGTAGCATTAAAAATTCTCTTTTTATTTTTTTTAATTTTTATAACTTTAGAAAAAACCTTTATGCATTTAAAGCTTGCAAAAAATTCTAGCTTTTTTAAACACTATTTAAAGTTCTAATATATAATGTTTTTCTTTTTTAATTTATAAATAAAGCTATATTTATAAACATAATAATTATTTATGCTATATTTTTAATAAATAGTTCTTTTTATTAAATAAAGATTATTTAATTTTACTTGCTATAAAAAATTAAACAATTGTTTGTTTTATTTTTATTTTTTAAAGTTATATTTACTTCTTTATAAATATTTAGAAATTATAGCATTAATGCTAAATATTTACTTTTTTAATAAGTTTATGCTAATTTTGTAATACTATAGTACTTATAGTTTTTAATTAACTAATTAAACATATTAATTTTGTAGTTTTTTTAGCATTTTTTTTAGTTTTTTTTTTATAATTGCTATGTTTTCTTGTTTTAATTTTAGCTGCTATATTTATTTAGTAATATTATTTATATTTTAATTGTAAGCAAAATATTAAGCTAGTTTTATTTGTTGCTTTTTAATAATAACTATTTTTATAGCTAGTATAATTATATTAATAGCTAGCTTAATAGCATTAATAGCAATATATAAAAGCTTATTAAAATTATAATTATATAAATAATTAACTTTTTTTTATGTTTTATGTACTTTTTTTGTTTTTTTAAAATAAAAATCTAGCTTAAACTTTTTATTAATTTAGTTATTTAATGTTTTATAAAAGTTTTTATAAAACATTTTATTTAAGTTATTATATAACTTTTTAAAAAACTTTATTATTTTATTAATAGTATTTTAATTTAGCTTTTTAAGTAAACCTTAAATAAATTAAAAATTAAAATAATAATTTTTTTAAGTTTTAATATTTTTAGTATATATTTAATGCTAAAAAAAGTAAGTTTTAAAATTAATAAAATATATAGCTTTTAAGCAAGCTTTAAAATTCTGTAATATAGTAATAATAAACTTATTTTGCTTAAAGTTTTAAAGCTTAAATTTTTGCTTAAGTAGTTTATAAACTTTTGTTTAAAATAAGCAATTCTTTAGTATTATTTTTATTATTTTTTTTGTTTAAAAAGTATTATAATAAATAAAAACTTGTTTAATTTTATTAATGTTTTTAAAACGCTTTACATAAAAAAAAACATTTAAATTATTTAGCTATTTGTTTACTTTTAATTTATTAAACAATAAATGCTAGTTTAATCTTAAGTTAAAAAGCATAAATAATAGCTTAATTTTAGTATTATGCTTATTATTAAAATAGCTTAAGCTAAATAAAGTTGCTTTAATACTTTTTAAAAATAATAAGCTAATTATTTTTATTTTTTTTGTTTATAAGTAGTTTTAATGTTTTTTATATATTAAAGTAAAAAAATCTAACGATTTTTTATAACTAGATTACTTAATTAAGCTATAGTTTTTAAACTTTTAAGTTATATAATAAATTAAAGTAAAATTTATATAAAAGTAATAAAAAAAATAAGCTGCAAAAAATAATAAAAATAAACTAAGTAAAAATATAAGTTTAAAAAAAAAAAAAAGTATAAAATGCTAAAGATTTTTAAGTATTTTAAGTAATTAAGTTTTTTTATGTTGTTTTTTTAAACTTTTTTCTTAAAAAACCTAACAATTTTTTTTGTTTGCATTTATAAAAACTATTAGCTTATTTTTTATAACTTTTTAAGTCTTTTTTTAAATGCTTTTATATTTTTGTTTTTTATGCGCTTTTATTTTTTTGTATGCTTTATAACGTTTAGTTTTTTTGTTTTTTAGTTTAGCTTGCTTTGTTTTACATAAGTTTTATTAAGCAAGCTTTATTTTTTTATAGCTTTTTATTTATAAAAGTAGCATGCTTTTTTCTTTTTTTTAAAGCTTTTTTATTTAATAATAAGTACTATAAAAAAGCAATAGCTATGTTTTACGTAAAATCTTTAAACAATAACTAACTTATATTTAAAAGATCTTGCTTTTTATTTTTTAATAAAAAACCGTATTAGCTTAAAAAACAAAATATATTTTTAATTATTAAAGGCTTTATATATTAATATATAAACTTAGATTTATTTAATATAAATAAGCATTAAACTTACTTATATTATAGTTTTTAAGAATTCTTATAACTTTTATTCTTTTTTTAAGCCTGTTTTTTATTTTTTTTTGCTTATATAAAAGCAATTATGCTTTTTTTTTTGTAAAGCATTAGCTTTCTAACGTAAATCTTTTCCTTTTAGCTTTTTAAAAGTTTTTAATAAACAGTTTTCTAGCTATGCTATTTTAAAAACTGTACTAATATTTTAACACTTAATTATTATTTTGCTAGAAAAAATAAAAGCGCTTTATAAACTAAATCAAAAAAAACAGTTTAACATTTTTATACGTTTGTTTTAAGCTTTATTAATTAAAAGCTACTAGCTTAAGTGTTTATTATTAATTATAACTAAACTGTTTATACTAAGTAAGCTTTGCTTATTATTAGCTAAAGCAACTAAATATAATATATTATGTTTTATTTATAAAAATTATAGCAATTAATAAATAAATAAATTAAATATATAAATTAGCAATAATAAATCGCTTATTTATTAGTTTTATAGTATTATTTATAGTAAATAAAAGATCGGCTTTATTAAAAACACCAATAAAATAAAGCAGTATAATTGCGCAAAATTTACTACAATACTTTAATTACAAAAAAATAAGTCATAACTTATGCATTTAAGCAATTAGGCTATATATAAATTAGAAAATTAAACAATTAATTAAAAAGCTATTTAATAATACAAATAAAGCAACTATAGCTAGTTTTTATAATATTAAGCGTATTAATTAAATCTATACTTTAAAATTTAGCGCAATATTTATACTTTTATTTTTACTATATAACTTAGCTTAAACTTACTTTAACTAGCTAGTTAGCTTATTTAGCCACTTTATTTTACTTTAGTATACTTTGCTTTAATTTTAAATATGTTTAAAAAATTGTTTTTGCTAAAGCTATAAAAACTTAGACTTTTTTTAATATAGCTTTTTTTTTTTTTATATGTTATAATAAAATTAAAGCTATAAATAATAAGTTTAACTTTTAAGCTATTTTTTTTTTTTTTATTAATGCTAATACTTTAAAAATATATTTAAAGCATATTATATTATTTTATGCTATTTTAACATTTTTATTTATATATATATATTTTTTAAAATTTATAATAAAATAACTATAAGCTAAAAATTTTAAAATATTATAAATAATTTAATATTTTAGTTTAATAATAAAACAAAACTAACTTTTTTTAATTGTTTATTTATTATAGCTATAAATTAATAAGCTATTATTAATAAGCTTATTAATATAACTAGTTTATATAATATATAGTTTAATATTTTTTTTTTAATTAAATATATATATTTAATTTAAGTAATTATTAGTTATAATATAATTATTTAATAAATAAAACATAATATTGCTATATTTTAAAATAAATAACTATTTTTGTACTAATAATTAAAGCATAAAAACTTGCTTTATAATAGCTTAAAACTTAAAGCAGCTTTTGCTTTAATTACTATTAAATAATTAAAAAATATAAAGTAGTATAAATAAAATAAAAAAGCTAGCTTTAGCTAAGCTTTATATAATTAATTATAATTAACTAATAAATAACTAATAAATTAATTAATTAATTAATTAAGTGCTTAAATAACTAAGTAATTAATATAATTAGCTAAATAAAAAAACTTTTATTATTATTTAAGCTATTAAATTTAGCTAAAGAAATTAACTATTTAATAGTAAACTTAGTATTAATAATAAACTTAATATTAATAGTAAACTTAGTGTTAATAATAAACTTAGTATTAATAATAAACTTAATATTAATAATAAACTAATAATACTAGTAATGCTAATAATATTAATAGTACTAATAATACTAATAGTGCTAATAATATTAGTAGTGCTAATAATATTAATAAACTAATAATATTAATAATAAACTTAGTATTAATAATATTAAACTTAGTATTAATAATATTAGTAATATTAATAATATTAGTAGTGCATTTAATAAACTTTATAATATATAACTTATTATAAATTAAAACTTAACCATTAATTTTAAACGTTATTTATTTTGTTTACTATGCTTTTATACTAAATTTTAATTATATTATAACTATAATACACTTTGTTTATTTGTTTACTTTGCTTTTAATAAAACAGCTTTACTTTTTAAAAGCTTTAACTTTAATTATAATATATTTTGTTTATTATATATTTAATGTTTTAAGTTTTTTTTTTTTTAATTTAAGCATACGTTTTTATATAAACTTTAGTAAGCTTTTTATTGTTTTTATTATAGCAAAATTAATAGCTTATATAGTAAACCTTAAACTTAAAAGCATATATGCTTTATAAAAACTAAGCTAATATATTACGTACTATATTAAAAAACTTATTTTTAATAAATTTATAATAAGTAATTAACTTAAGCTTTATATTAAATGCAACATTAATATTATTAAAAACAAAAGTAATGCTATTTAGTTAACTAAGAACTAATGCTTAAAAATTGCTATTATATATCTTTTTTTTTTTTAAACAAAAGAAATTTTAAAAAGTATTATTATAAACTATATAAAGCTTTTAATTAGCATATAAATAATAAAATAAACATATAGCAATTATATAAATAATTTTTATTTTGCTAATATAAATAATAGCATTAATAGCTTTTTATAAGATTATATTTATTATAGTTATTTTTAAACTATTATGTTTATAAAATAATATAAAATAAAAAGAAATAATAAAAAATAATAATATAATAGTAGTAATAAAAAAAATTAAAACTTAATAAAATATTTAAAACTTTTAAGCTGTTTATTTATAAAGGTTAGTTTTACTTAAGAAATTATTTATAATTAAGCAACTAAAACATAAATTTTTTAGTTTGCTTTTTGCTATAAAATAAATAAAAAACGCAAAAAAAAGCATTAATATTTAAAAAAAAACATATATATTACTAATAAAGCATAAATACTTAAAAAAAACTATATATTACTAGCAAAAAAAGGCATAAATATTTAAGGAAAAACTATATATTATAGCTTTATATAACTTAAGCTAAAACTAGCATGCTAGCAAAAAAAAGCATATTAAAACACCTAAAAAAAAACTATTTATTGCTAGCAAAAAAAGGCATAAATACTTAAAGGAAAAAGCTATATACTACTAGCAAAAAAACGCAAAAATATTTAAAAAAAAGCTATATATTACATTGTAGCTTTATATTACTTAAGCTAAAACTTGCACGCTAACAAAAAAAAGTATACTAAAACACTTAAAGGGAAACTATTTACTACTAGCAAAAAAAAGCATAAACACTTAAAAGAAAGCTATATACCGTAATATTAATAAACATAAACTATATATATATACTTTGTATTATTATTTAAGCTATTATATTTAGCTAAAAAAATTAAGTTTATTTATAAAACCTTAGTATATATAAATAATTAGTTATTAATATAATAGTAATAATAATAATAATAGTAATAATAATAGTAATAATAATAATAATAATAAAAAATCCTTAGTATTTTTTAAAAAATCTTGATTTTTTTAAGTTAGCTATTATTTGCAGCTATAATTTATTATTAAATTAAATATAAACATTAAAGCGTAATAAACTTAACTTATTAAAAAAGCTAATTATTATTATAAAATAAAGCATACCTTTATTAAGTTTTTATATATTTAAAAAGCTTACTAATTTAATAAAATAAACATATATTATATAAAAACTGCTTATATGCTTACAAATAATCTTTAGCGTACATTTTTTTTTGCTATTATTTTACTATTGTTTTATTATTTAAGCAAGTTTATATAATTTAATAGTTATTTTTTTATTTTAAGTTTAGTACTAAATTATAAACCTTTAATAATAATTAAGCGTTATGTTTTAAATAATAAATCTTTTAAAATAGTTAAATATAAAAAATATAGCTTTAATTATTATAAAAATAACTTAATAAAACTAACATTAATTTTTAATATTATTTGCTAAAAATATAAATATATAAATAAGCCTTTAAAAAACTTTTTAAAAGCATACTAATTAAAATATTTAATATATTAAGTGCTTTAAACTTAACTTTTAATAAAGTTTTTATATAAACTATATTAGCTTAGTTTAATAAATGTTTATATAATTAACTTATATAATTAACATTTATACATAGTTATTTTAGTACTTTTAAGGTTAATTATATTTATTAAACTTAACTTTAGCTTATAGCTTATATATTTAGTTCTTAATTAATTAATATTAATAAATGCTTTTATACTTAATTAATCGTTAAACTAGCTAAATTAGCATTTTAGTGCTTACTTATGTATATTTATTTATAAATGCTTATATAATTAACTGCAAATAATAAATGCTTGCTGCTTTTTATATGTAGTAAATATTTAATGCTTTTATATGTTTTAGCACTTTTAGTGCTTAATTTATAACCTTTGTAGTTAATTAATAAACGCTTATATAATTAACTAATAAATGTTTAAACTTAGGTAATTTTAGTACTTTTAGTATAGCTTATATAATTAACTAATAAATGTTTATAGCTTATATAATTAACTATTAAACTTAGTTATTTTAGCACTTTTAGTTTTAGTTTATAGCTTATATAATTAACTAATAAGTGTTTATATAACTAATTAATAAACGCATAATTATTATTACTTTTTATATGTTTTAGCACTTTTTAGTGCTTTATTTGCAGTTTATATAATTAACTAATAAATATTAAATGCACTACTAAACTTAGTTATTTTAGCACTTTTTAGTGCTTTATTTATACATTTAATTAACTAGTAAATGTTTATATAATTAATTACTAGTTTTTATTTTAGTACTTTTTAGTGCTTTGTTTGCTATTTTTTATATGCTTTTATATGTTTTAATATAACTCGTGTAATTATTAATAAATGTTTATATAATTAACTAATAAATGCTTATAGCTTATATAATTAACATTATTTTAGCACTTTTTAGTGCTTTATTTATAGCTTATATAATTAATTAATAAATGTTTTTATATGTTTTAGTATAGCTTATATAATTAACTAATAAATGCTCATATATTAACTAATAAATGCTTATATAATTAATTATTTTAAGTGCTTTAAACTAAAATAATCCTTGTGTTTATATTTTTTTAGCTATATTATTTCTTTATTAATTATAACCCTTTTTACTCTTTTTAACACAAACTTGGAATTTTAGTTTAAAGCAACTATATTAATTTTCTTGCTTACATTTTTATTTAAAAAATAATAAACTATAATTTATTTACGTAGTTATGGCTTTTAGCTGTACGACTGCTATTGTATTAGTATGGCCATTGGTCTGGTTATTGTATTGGTTATTGTATTATAGTATTATGGCAGTTAGTGGTGTGGGTGGCCCAGTCATATAACCTATAACCTATGGACCCCACCCACACCCCACCATGGGTGAAGATAAAAGGTCTTGACCATGGCAGCCTAGCTAGCCATGTTCCCTTTACTTCTTCACCTTATAATTAAAGTGTATTGCCAAATCAATGCTACATGACATATGCATGGTGCGCCGTTGTAACAATTATAAGGTCCTTAAATATTTACACTTTTGTAATGACCTCGTAACTCTTTAGTTTTCTATAGCTGTTTAGACTTGCGATCGCTGCACTTAAGCTAACATTTTGAAGTACCTATGCTTGCGTTAACTTTTTTATTACTGTTAGCAATACTTCTATAAATTAATACTCCGGTTAGTTAAGTTAGCCCTATTAGCACCTTATTTTTTTAGCTTTAATAATAGCTAAAAAATTAGCATGTTAGCTAGTTATAGCTTTATTAGCTACTTTTGCTATAATATACTTTTGTATATAATACTTTATATTTTTAGCTTTAGCAATAGCTAGAAAATTAGCATGCTAGCTAATTATAGCTTTATTAGCTATTTACCTAATTTTTCCGCTTTATGTTTAAAGCTTTTGCTTTTGTTATATATAACAGTACAATATATACTTAAATAACATATATTTTTAATGCGTTAATATATATATGTTTATATAAGCTAACGTTATTACAAAAAACGCTAGCTAAACATTTTTGCGAAGCTAAATATTTTTAAATATGCTTACAAAACTATTGCTAACTTATATATTTTTTTTAAAGTACTAATTTATATAAAACGTTAGTAAATTATACTAATTTTAATATAACAATATTTTTAGCACAATAGCTAAAATTAAACTAAATAACTAATATTTTTGCTAGCTGTTTTATTTTTAATATACTAATAACTAAACATTTTTGCTAAATTATTAACTTTTTAATAAACTCTTTAAGTTTTTTTAAAGTTAAAATACTTATTACGTAATATAAATTAATATTAGTTATAAAATATTTCTACTTTTTAAACTAAAAAACCTGTTTTAAACAATAAACTAATATGTTTGCTAAGCTGTTTATATATAAAAATCTTACTAATATTTTGAATTTTGTTATAAACTTAAATACTTTATACGTAGTATAAAAATCTACTGTTTTAAAAGTACTTATGTTTTTTTAAATAGCTTGCTACGTATAAAGTATTTTGCTAGTTATTTTTAGTATTCTTTTTTTAACTATATAAACAAACTTATATTTATTATTAACTTATATACTACTTATTTAACTAACTAACTTATTTAAAGCTATAGTACTTTTATTACTATATAAATTAGCTAGTGTTATAAGTATTACAGTTTTAAACCCTAAAGCTAAATTAACTAATTAATTAGTTAAATAGTTAGCTAGTTAATTAATTAACTAATTAACTTATTATTATACTTTATTTACTTATACTTTACTTAATTTATTAGTACTTTTGTTTTTATATAAATTATCTATAAAATAAAGTACTAAACTATTTTTTGCGATAAAAGGTTTAAATTAATAAGCTACTTAATTAGAACGCTATATATAAGACCTTATAACAAAAGATATAAAAAAATAAATTAAACTTTTAATGTAATAGCAAGTAGTACTTTTATAAATCTTTTGTTTTTTTGCAATTATATAGGTTTGCTTATATAAACCAAAAATAACAAAAGATTTAAAGGAATAATTATAGCTTTTAGCTATATAACTGCTATTATATTAGTATAGCCATTAGTCTAGTTATTATATTAGTTATTATATTATAGTATTATAGTAGTTAGTAATATAAGTGGCTTAATTATATAATTTATAACTTATAAACTTTACTTATACCTTACTATAAGTAAAAATAAAAAGTCTTAATTATAGTAGCTTAGCTAGCTATGTTTTTTTTACTTTTTTACTTTATAATTAAAGTGTATTGCTAAGTTAATACTACATAATATATGCATAGTGCGCTATTGTAATAATTATAAAGTCCTTAGATATTTATACTTTTATAATAACTTTATAACTCTTTAGTTTTTTATAGCTGTTTAAACCTGCAATTGCTACACTTAAGCTAGCATTTTAAAGTACCTATGCTTACGTTAACTCTTTTATTACTGTTAGCAATGCTTTTATAAATTAATATTCCGGTTAGTTAAGTTAGCTTTATTAATACCCTATTTTTTTAGCTTTAATAATAGCTAAAAAATTAGCATGCTAGCTAGTTATAGCTTTGTTAGCTATTTTTACTATAGTATACTTTTATATATAGCACTTTATATTTTTAGCTTTAATAATAGCTAAAAAATCAGTATGCTAGCTAATTATAGCTTTATTAGCTACTTATTTAATTTTTCTGCTTTATATTTAAAGCTTCTGCTTTTATTATATATAATAGTATAATATGCACCTAAATAACATATATTTTTAACGTATTAATATATATATGTTTATATAAGCTAATATTACTATAAAAAACGCTAGCTAAATATTTCTATAAAGCTAAATATTTTTAAATATACTTATAAAGCTATTGCTAACTTATATATTTTTTTTAAAGTATTAATTTATATAAAACGCTAATAAATTATATTAATTTTAATATAATAATACTTTTAGCATAATAGCTAAAATTAAACTAAACAATTAATATTTCTGCTAGCTGTTCTATTTTTAATATATTAACAACTAAACATTTTTGCTAAGTTATTAACTTTTTAATAAACTTTTTAAGTTTTTTTAAAGCTAAAATACTTACTATATAATACAAATTAGTATTAGTTATAAAATATTTCTGCTTTTTAAACTAAAAAACCTATTTTAAACAATAAACTAATATGTTTACTAAGCTATTTATATATAAAAATCTTATTAATACTTTAAATTTTGTTATAAACTTAAGTACTTCGTACATAATACAAAAATCTATTGTTTTAGAAATATTTATGCTTTTTTAAACAGCTTACTACGTACGGAGTATTTTGCTAGTTATTTTTGGTATTTTTTTTTTAACTATATAAACAGACTTATATTTACTACTAACCTATATACTACTTATTTAATTAATTAACTTATTTAAAGCTATAGTACTTTTATTACTATATAAATTAGCTAGTATTATAAATATTATAGTTTTAAACCCTAGAGCTAAATTAACTAATTAATTAGTTAAGTAGTTAGCTAGTTAGTTAATTAACTAGTTAATCTATTATTATACTTTATTTACTTATACTTTACTTAATCTATTAGTACCTTCGTTTTTATACAAATTACTTATAAAACGAAGTACTAGATTATTTTTTGCGATAGAAGGTTTAAATTAATGGGCTACTTAATTAGAACGCTATATATAGAACTTTACAACAAAGGATATAGGAGAATAGATTGGACTTCTAATGCAATAGCAAGTAGTACTTCTGCAAATCTTCTGTTTCTTTGCAATTGTATGGGTTCGCCCATATAAACCAAAGATAACAAGAGATTTAAAAGGATAGTTACGGCTCCTAGCTGTACAACTGCTATTGTATTAGTATGGCCATTAGTCTGGTTATTGTATTAGTTATTGTATTATAGTATTATGGCAGTTAGTGGTGTGAGTGGCCCAGTTATATGACTTATGACCTATGGACCCCACCTATACTCTACCATAGGTGAAGATAAAAGGTCTTGACCATGGCAGCCTAGCTAGCCATGTTCCCTTTACTTTTTCACCTTATAATTAAAGTGTATTGCTAAGTTAATGCTATATGACATATGCATGGTGCGCTGTTGTGACATACGTAATAACTTTAAATTTGTTTAAAGTTATACTTAATTAATTAATTATTATATTTTATATATAGTTATATTTTTTTTGTATTTTTTTAACTTTTAGTTTTTATTATATTATATATTATAGATTTTTTAACTAAAATATTGTTTTTTTTATTATTGTTTTTTTTATAATTATTTTGCTTGCTTATATAGTTTATTATATTAATATTTATATTATTTCTTATATTTAAATTAATTAACTTTTTTAATATTACTTTTATTGCTTTTAACTTTAAAAATAATTTTAATTATAAAAGTAATAATTTAAATAAAAAATCTAATTTTGTATATTAGTAATAAGTTATAATAAATATATAAAAGTACTAGCATTATAATTATAATTAAAGCTATAATTTTTATTAGTTTTTAAAAAAATAGCTTTTATTATAAATTATAATTAATAACTAGTTAAAGCTACAAATATATAAAATAATTAATATATTAAAAAACTTTAAAGTTTAATAACGTTTTTAAAAAGCTAATATTTAAATAAAATTTAAAAAAAATAATATAAGTTATAATATTACTAATATTTTTATATTTTAAAACAAGCTTTTTATTTTATTTAAATAAAACTTTATGTTAAAATAACTAGTTATTAGTTATAACTTTTATGTATAATACATATAATAAGTTTTGCATAAAAACCACTCTATGCAAAAGTTATTATATAAACTAAGGTAATTTTAGTGTTAGCTTAGCTTGTATACTAGCAAAGTTCTTATATATAAAGAAAAACCTTTGCTTTATATAAACCTTTTTTTTCTTAAACATATAAAATATAAATAGCTAATAATATAAAGATTATTATACTTTGTTTTAGCACATATATATTAAACGTATAATCGTACAAAGCTTATTTAATATTAATTAATAATTATATTTGCACTTTTAACTTACTTACAACAAACTATAAATTAGCTAAAGTAATAACAGAGTTATATAATATACTTTTATTTTAACCTATTAAAAAAAGATTTGTTTTTTGTATTATGTTTGTTTTTTTTTTTGCTATACAAACACATTGTTTAATTTATTTCCTTTAATTAGCTAAAGTAAACACATACGAAAAAAAAAAAAAGAAGATTTAATTTATTTACGTACAAAAACTAGATTTTTAACCCGTTTATTAATACTAAAAACGAAATAAAAAAAATAGCAAGTAACTTTATTACTTCTTTAATTATATTACTATATAAATATTAAGCAATATATTAACTATACTGCTATATAAAAGCAAAACAGTAATTTATATAACTTAGATATAAAATTAAATATATTATATAATTTAGCTAAATTTACTATGTTTTAAGAAAATAAATAACTGTTTATAATATTTTTAAAATTAAAGCTAGTTATATTTATATATAAAGATTTAGCTAAAAACGTTTTAATAAGCGCATAATAAATAAACGTTTAAATTAATCTTAAAATATAAAACTAAAAAATCGATTTTAGCTATATAACTAAAATTAAACTAAATATTAAGCTAGCATTTTACTATACTAACTATTTATATTTTTATAAACTACTGAACTATTTTTAAGAAAAGTTTGCTAAAACTTTTATAAAATAAACAGAAAATTATTTCTAGAAAATTTATTAAAGCGTATAAAGCGCTTTGCTTAAAAACCTTAAATTAAAAAGCATTTATTTTATGTTAAAAACAACTATAATTTAAAAGCTTATAAAAATAACCTATAAAAACTTTATAATTAAAAAATTATAAAAACTACTAAATATTTATTATATAATAACTATTTAACTATTAGTAATATTTTTAATATTAAATTAATAGCTAAACATTTTTCTGTATAATAGTTAAAACTTTTTAAACTATTTATATATTAAATTACTTTTTAAAAACCTAAGTTTTAACGTATAATTTTAAATATAACAACATAAATATTAACTGCAATTAATTTAGCTAAGCATTAAACATTAAAATTTCTTTAAGCTATTTAATCTTTATATAATAAAAGCAAATTATGAACTAATTTTTTAATTAGTATATAAATACCCTGTTTAGCACTATTTACTACAAACACTAAAGCAAAAAACATATGTTTATATAATACTAAATTTAGCTATTAAAAGTATGTTTTTTAACTTATTTTTAACAAAGTTTATATAAAACAGATTTATTTCTTTTAATAAATATATTATTTTTTAAAAAAGCTAAAACTTAAGCTAAAATTATATAAGCAAGCTATATAACCTATTATATAACAAAGCTTGTTTATTTATTGCTGCTTGCTAACGTATTAAAATTACAAAAAACTAATATTACGCTATATTTTTATATATTTTAAAAAGTTATGCAAAAAACTTTTTTATTAACTGCATTAGTTTAAATAAAACTTAAAATAAAATATATTATATAATAAATACTTATTTTAATATTAATATAAACTATAGCTAGTATTAAGCTAACTAAACTATAGTTTTTTTTGTATAAATAAAAAAAAAAAACCTAAACTTAGCTTTATATAAAATACTTAAATTAATGCTTAATAAGCTTAAAAAAGTATAATAAACGTTTAGCGCTAATTATTAAAGCAAAATTTAGCTAAGTATAAATATTATATAAATATATTAAAGCGTATTAAAGTTAACTATAATGTTAATTTTTTAAAAACTTATATATAAAAAATTCTTTGCTAACTTATAAGTATATTTATATATAATATTAAATAGTATAATAAAAACTTTTATATAAAAAAATAATAAGTTATACTTTATAAACTAAAAATATAACTATAGTTATACAAAAAACTAATAACTTAAATTTATACTAAAGTTATTAAATTAACTAATTAAATAGCTAAGCTACTTTTAAAGCTATAACTAAAAGAACTAAAACTTTTATATAAACAAGAAATGCTTTGTTTGCTAAAAAAAAAGCTGCTAGTAAACGCGCTATACTTTTTAAAAAAAAGCTCGTACAAAAAACATATTTTTTAATTTGCACAAAATAATTTATAACTAAAAACTTACTTTAGAAAAATTCTCTTTATATATAACAAAATGCAAAAAATATTTAAAGTTAAATAATAGTACTAAAAATATTAATAAAGAATTTAGTAATTAAACTACTTAGTATTTAATAAACAGCGCATTTTTTTATTATATAACAAAAGAAAATATTTAAAACTATAAAACAATAGTGCTATATAATTAGTTTATATTAAGCAATTATTGTTGTATAAATTACTAAAGTAAACTTTAAAATATTAGCGCTTTTAATTATTTAACAATAAAAAAAGCCCAATTAAAAGCATACCTTTAAATATATTTCCGTATAAAAGTTAATTAAACCTTAAGTAATACTTATATATGTTTTAATAAAAATAATACTATAAGTGCTATAAGCACTATATAAATAAAAAATGCTTTTAGTATAACTATATATTATATTTTAAATATTTTTATTTCTTTTTTATTTTTATTAAAAAACGTTAACTGCTTAAAAACATACTTTAATAATACAAAGAACATTATTATATAATAAAACAAAAAGACTATTCTTGTTATACAAAAATAAAAATACCCGTTTTTTAATATTAGCTCGTATAAAGTAAGTTTATATTTTATAAAAACAAAACTTTAAAGACTTTATAAACGCTTTAGACATTTTTATACAAAAAAACTATATAATATGCTTAATTATATAAGCTATAATATTAATTGCTTTATTTTAAAAAAAATCTAGAAGTTTTACTATTATTATTAGTTATATAATTAAGCACTTTATTATTTTAAGTTTATAGTTAAAAATAACTACAACTTTAATTATAAAGTTATAATTAATGCTATATAAATAAACAACAAGTAAGTTTTACATATAATTAATATAGCTATATTATTTTAAGCAGCTATATTTTTAAAATTTATGTTTATATAAAATGCTTAAAAAGCTTTATATAAGTACTAAATTAATATATATTAAAAACTTTTAAACTATATTATATATAACTTTAATATGAACTTTTTGTTCGAAAAATTTTAGAACTAAACTAAAATTATAAATATAAAGTGCTAAAAAATGCCTATTAAAGCTTATTAAACTATTAGCAAAATAAAAAAAACATATAAACTTTTTTGTTATATATATAACATACTAAAAACTAAACTAAGTTATTATATAAAAAATAAGTTAATTTTATAAATAGCAATTAAAGCTTTAAATAATATTATAAAGCTTAATAACTTAGTTTTAATGCTTTTTATATTTAAAGCATATTTAAAGGTTAATTAAAACTTTTCTTTTTTGCTAAATATTATATAAAAAGCTAAAGCAGTTAAAAAAGCTATAAAAATGCTTCGTAAAAAACAAGCAAAAATTAAAGTTAGCTATGCAATTTATAAACGTAATAAGCTAGTTTTATATAAAGTATTATTTTTATTTTTATGTAATAAAGTCTTTATATAGCATAAAAAATAAAGCTAAAAAAAACCATACAAAATATAATTAATTAAAGAACTTTATATAATTATTAATTTTATAAATAGCTTAATTTGCTTTAAATAAACATAAGTTAAGCTATATTACTATATAATTAAACTTACTTTAGCAAATAATAAAAAAAAAATATAACTATTGCTAAGCTAGCTTTAAAACTAATTATACAAAAAAAACATAAAAAACTTAAAAAAGCTAAGAACTTTTTTATAGCGTTTATATAAAATATTAGCAATTTGTTTTTAACTTTAAAAAAGAAACAAAATTACGCTTTAGTAATAAAGTTACGCAAAAATAGCATTATTAGTACTTTTAACGCTTTGTTTAAAAAATTAAACGCTATAAAAATTAATAACTTTGTTATATAAAGTGTTTTTTAGTTTGTAAAATATAACTTATATAAACATAGTAATACTTAGATTTTTAAGTTTTGCTTCGTATAAAAAATTAAAAAAAAAACAATTAAGCTATATAAAAAGTTTAAATTAGTTATACAAAGTTATAACAATATAAAAAAAAAGACTATATTAACTTAATTGCTAATAATTTAGCAAATAAGCTAATAGCTATTGCTAAGTTTAGGCCTTTTGCTAATTTAGGATTTTAACGCTTTAAGCAAACTTTAAAATATTATATAAGCGTATATATAATTAAAAAACAAGCTTACATAAAAGATCCTTGCATAATTACCTTTAAAACTTGTTTTAAAATATTTTAAAGAAACTATTATATAAATTATATAACTATTATATAGCTTAGCTAAATTAAAGCTATATTAATTTAAAACTTACTACTAATATTATTATAAAAAACTTAATATAATAGTTTTTATATATAACTTATGTTTATTATTTATATTAGAACTTTTATATAAATTTAGTATTATAAGTTTATAAATAAATAATACGTTTAGCTTTGCTATACTTAAATTTTTAGCAAAAAAAAAACATAAGTTATATAAAGCAAAGTTTTATGCAAAGCTAAAAAAAACTTTATAATAAAATCATCTTATTAAATTTAATAGTAGCTAAGTTATTTTTTTGTACGAAGAGAATATAACGCTTATATAAAAGAGCTAAGTTAACTAGCTAGCCTTAATTAACCTTTGTATAAAAAATGCCGCATAGTAATATGTTTTTTAACGCGTATGTAGTGCTTATATAAGTAATATTTGTTAACTAAAAGCTATATATAACTTTGTAGCTACTGCTTAAATAACTAACTTAACATTAATAAATGTTAAAAATTTAAACTATAAAATCAAATAGCAAATAAATAACTATAACTATGAATTAATATTTATACCTTTAAATTTAAGCTATATAAAACTGTTTATTTTTATAAACAGTTTATTTGCAAATAATACTAATATAACTTTATAATTAAGATTTATTATTATATTTGCAATAAAGCACTATATAAAAAAAAACCTAGCTTTTAAAATTAAAAGAAATATTATATATTAAAACTTTAGCAAATATAAACAAATAACGTAAAGTATGCTAGCTAACAAATTATATAGTATAATAAATAGCTTTAATAATATTATAGCTTTTTATATAACGCTTTAAAAGATTATAGCTATATTAAAATTACTTTTAATTTTTGCTATATTATGTTTAAACTTAAAATTGTTATATAACTATTTAGTAAAGCTAAAAACTACTTAAAAAAAACGCTTTATAATTAATATTATATTACTTAAAAAGTTATATAAAAGAAAAGAAATCTTTAAAGTATAATAAATTAATAGCAAAGATAATTTAGCTAATGCATTTATAAAAAAAACACTAAACTAAGCGTTAAAAACCCTAGTATTTATAAACTAGCTAACTATATAAATAAAAACATTCGTAAAAAGAAAATAAAAATAACCTTTGTACGAACAAATTGAAAAAAAAGAGTTAAAAGAATACTTTTGTACGGAAATCGTTATAATAATTATATAATAAATAAAAAAGCAATAAACAAATATATTTAACTTTAAAAAAAACACCAAAAACTATAAAACATTGCAAATTTTATATTTTCTTTTATATAACTATCTTTTAAGCTATATATAAATGCTTAATATTTTCTTTTACTTTTTTTACTAAACTACTATATAACACTTAATCTTTTTTTATTTATTTAAGTATAGTAATTATAACAAGCATTATATAATTGCTAAACGTATGTAGTATATGCATTACTTTAAAATTTTACTACTTGTTAGTAACCTTAAAAAAAAAAGCTTTTATAGTTTATATAAGCATTTTAACTATATAAAACAATTATAGTGCTATATAACTAAATAAGTATTGCATAAAAATAACTTTTATAATAAATTATTTAAGCTATAATAAAAGCAACTAAAGCACTATGTAAAATTTAAACCTTAATATTAACCGAAAGTATTAATGCAACTTAAAACTTATTACTTTTTATATAACAAACAATTATTAGCAAACTATTTAAATAATTAGCTATATAAAAAAAAAACAAATATATATATTTATATATAGCAACTAAAAGAACAATTAATTGCTAAAATTACTAGTTAGTAATTATATAACGTTATAACTACTGTTTTAGCTTATAATATAAAGCTAACAACTATTAATATTATACTATAATAAAGCAGCTATTATATAAATATATATATGTATATATAAAAGTATATATGTAAAAATAACTAAGTATAAAACTGTTATAAATATATATATAACTATATAAAATAACCAAAAGTAAAATAAGCAGCTATATAAAGTAAAAAGTCTAAAAATATAAAGAAAACAAAAAGCATTATAGAATTCAGGCTTTTTTTATAAATAAAGCCTAGCTTTTATACTTTAATACATTATTAAACTTACTATTATACAAAAAAAAAACCCTTAACTAACCTTAGTATAAATTGCTTACTACTAATACTTTACTTTATATTATTAGCTAACGTTAGCTAGCTATATAATAATAAAAACAAAGGACCTTAATTATATTAGCAATAATTAAACCGTACAAAAGTTTAAATACTTTACTTAAAAAGCAACTACTTTTAACCTTAAGCTTTATATAATTATAAAGTTTAAAAAAAGCAAACATATAAGCAACCTTTTTATTGCAAGAACTAAAGTATTAAGTGTTTAACTTTTTACAAAACTATTGTTTTTTATTTCTTTTAAATAGCATTATACAAAAAAAATTACAACTAAAAAAAAAGTAGCTAGTATTAAAATAACTAGTTATTAGTTATAACTCTTATGTATAATATATATAATAAGTTTCGCATAAAAACCACTTTGTACAAAAGTTATTATATGAACTAAGGTAATTTTAGTGTTAGCTTAGCTTGTACGCTAACAAAATTCTTACATATAAAGAAAAACCTTTGTTTTATATAAACTTTCTTTTTTTTAAACATACAGAATATAAACAGCTTATAATACAAAGATTATTATACTTTGTTTTAGCACATATATATTAAACATACAATCATATAAAGCCCATTTAACACTTTACTAAATTTAATTTTAAAGCATTTAAAACTTTTAATAAAAAGCTTTATTAAGTTAAAAATATTTATAATATATAATAAATTAAAAGGTTATTTTGTTTTTTTTAGTTTTAAATTTAAAACATATTTTTACGTTTTGCTGCCTTTTTTTTAAGTATTTTTATAAATTAATAAACTAAGCATAAATTTTATAATATAACTAAAGCTAATATATTGTTTTTTTATATTATTAAAGCATATATAATTATAGTTTTATTATTAAATATATATATATTTTTAATTAATAATTTTTTATAATAATTTATTAGTATTTATTTTTATAGTAATAAAACATAAACTTAAATAATTAATATTTTTGCTTAATTTAAAATATATATTAACTATAAGTTTATTTTAAAACAATTAAATAAAATAACTAAACAAAGTTATATATATAATAATTAATTAACTAATGTTTTAATATTTAAATTAATAAATATATAGCTTAATTTAAAGCATATTATTTATAACTTAAGTATTATATTTATATATAATAATTTTAACTTTAAAAACAGTATTTAAAATCTTAGTATAAATTATAAAAATATTATGTAAAATTTAATTAACTGTTTTATAATTATTAGTTTAAATATATTTAGCTTATTTATATAGTTATAATAATATACTATTATTTCTTTTAAAAAAAAATAGCTTTTTTTTTACTTAATGCTAATTTTAGTTTATATAAATAAAATAACTAATTATTTATTAATTTATGTTATTTATTTTTTATTTAAATTATTATATTTAAAAAAGTTTATTTTATTTTATTTAATT